>CM046365.1:23667518-23712518 GCA_025413025.1 Ficus hispida
ACTTGGGATGAGTATTTGTCATTAATTGAATTTGCTTACAATAATAGTTATCATTCTAGCATAATTTTAGATTCTCTTGGGCATTTTATGTAATTTTTAAAAATTGGTTTTGCTGCTGTCTTTATAATTGTTTTACAGCTGTCTTTGGTGTTATTTAGCTGTTTTAATCAAAACTCTCTTCTTCCTCACACCCTTTGCTCCATACGATTCTTAGTGCAAAAAAAAAAAAAAAAAAAAAAACACACAAAACACAAAACGCAAGGGACAAAACCCCAACAACTGCTCTTCTCCATCATAGGACCATCTCCCCCTCAAAACCACAAAACAAAACAAGGCTAAGCATCCTTCAAAAACCCATTCTCGGATTCCAGCCATTAACCATTTTTCCTTGAACCTAGTTGAGCCCAAGGTGGGGTTTGCGTCATTTTTGGAGCCGAATTGTACAAGTACCTAAGGTTAGTTGTAAGTAGGGTTTTTTAGTGGATTTGAAGCTTTTCAAAGCTAGAAATTTGAGGTTTTAAGTTGAGATGCTACATGTTGAATGTATGCTTGGATTTGAACCCAAATGTGAAATTTCTGATTTAATTCAAGATTTTTGATGATTCTATATTGTTGGTGATGTAAAACATTGTGAGGTATGATTGTAAAAGAGTTTTACTATTTTTAACGTATTTTATGAAGTGGCATAAGAGGTGTTTGTGAAAATGTTTGACTGAAATTTGTAAAACAGGGCACTAGGGTTCCGAAATTCGTTTCTCTGTCTATACCCTGTATTTGAAGCTGAAATTTTGTGGAGTTAAAGTAGACATATGAAGCATGCTCCACAAAATTTCACATGAAAATGCTGTAAAACGGATTTTTGGTGAATTTTTAAATGTTGGGTCCTGTAGCTGGAAACTAGTGGACAGCCATTAGGAAGAATTTTTTGTTTGTGCTTAAAAATTATCCTAAGGACCTTAAATGGTTTAAAATGTTGAAAGGTGATATTATAATGCATATTTTTCTATTTTATATGATTGGCAATGGATTGAATATATATTTAAAAAAAATTGCAAAATGACTTAATCATGGATCTTAGGACAAGCCCGATCAACTTCCTTGCTACAGTGGAGTCAATCTCTCTGCGGGAGTTCAATTTCAAAGAGGTAAGTAGGAATTCTACTTACTGTATCATTGAAACTTAAAAAGTATATGATATAGCATTTCAAGGTTTTTGACAAATGTTTCCCTTTATTGGAAATGGTATGGTTTGTAAGTAGGAAAGCTAAGGGAATGTATGATTTATTGAAAGCTTTTATAATGTGTTTATAATGTTTTAAAGTTTTGCAAAGTTTTAGATATGGCCTATGGAATGATGGGAATATCTATGGAATGTTTATATGTCATTGGGACTGACTGATACCCACGAATGGGTCCCGAAAGGGACATGACTGATACCAACATTTGGGATCCCAATGACAGTAATGAAAGTGTTTGGCCAAACCTAAAGGAAATGAATGGTAAATGATTCTGTAGCTTAAGCCCAATTTGTGCCATATCTCAAGAGTTTTCATGTTATGTTTTAAATGTTGGGTTGGATTTCTATTTGCTGTAATAAGATTTGAAATCCATTGAAAATTTTATTTTAGATACCAATTGTAGTTTTAAAGGTTTTGTGTTTAACTATGTTCAGCTTACTGGGCTTTTAGCTCACTTTAAAGTTTCATGGTACAGATGAGGAAGAGAAGTAATGAGGAAGCAATATAGTGCAGCTGAACCTCTTTTGGGAAGCTGATGTCACAGAACCCATGTACATACTAAACTAAAGATGTTTCATGAAAAACGCTTATCAAAGAATTTTACGGGCTAACTACACAGTTTTCTTTTGAATTGTACTAACAATATGGATAGTTGTAATATGGACTCTTCCTATTTTTGACTAAACTGTGAGAAGAGTTCTGTAAATATTTTTTTTTTATTAATCTATCATTCGACTATCTTGGCTTTACAATGTTTTTGTGTTATCGTGAAATTTTATGAATATATGGTTTAGTGACATGCTTAGTTAGGTTTAGTTCAAGCTAAACCGGCTAGGGGGTGTTACACAAGACATACAGAAGTCAGAAAAGGCACTACCTTTTCGATACCATGCTGTACCTTGGTTCCCCAAACAAAAAATAATAACATATTACCCAATATTGAAAGCAAATTAAAAGAAAGCTGAAAACTAAAATAATTGTCTCAGCTCCCACTTATTTAACCAAATTATAAACTGAGTCTTGTGGCAGCATAAAGTCTAAATTAACAACCTTCTTAGATCTCGGAAAGAGAAATCTGGGGGTTTACCACGTAGGGATTTGCCCTCGGGAGAGTTAGGCTTGTTATTGTTGCTGAAGATTTTCACTTGGTGATAAGTTGCCTCCGAAACCGATGGACATGTTCTCCAAAGTCATTGCATGTCCGAACAAGTATTGAATCAGTTCCATGCCATAAGAGTTGCCTGAGAAGCCCGCGATCTCCACCTCGTCCAAGTGGTGCATGATGCAGTCATGTGTCTGTCCCATTTCCTGAGTCCTATCGCTTGCTAGGTCTGCCATGTTAGGAGGAACTCCAAACTGAAACAATTACGAAGAGTAAGACTTAAAAGTTGATTTGATTTTGTAATTTATTCGTAATCTTGCACACAGGAGTAACTTTTGTACATTGTCAAACCTACTTGTACATTATGTGGAAGATTATTACTAGCAGTAATTATAAGTAATTTCAAGTTTCAAGAAATTAAAAAGATATTCAGAAAGAAAGTTTACCTTAAGCCTGATCTGGATTAAGGTCATGTCAATAGTAACAGTTTTGAAGCAAAATGCAAGGCTCATCACTTCTAAGAGAAAATTTAAAAAGGCCATTCTGTGCGGCAAGAATGTCCTCACAACGAATTCCTCTATAAAACGGATTGCCGGACGGAATTGCAATGTCCTGGGTACAATGATACTCTTTCCCACCAAAAAAAAAAAAAAAAAAAAAAAGAAAAAAAAAACATGGTCGATAATTAGTAATCTACAAAATTAGAGTGAAATATTAAAGGAACGATGTATTAGATCATGCGTAACCTAAAAGGAACAATGTTATCAAAAAAAAAAAAATGACAAACCACCGTTAATATTAATATGGTAATCTACCATTATTTAATTATTGTTAAAAAATTGATTCAAAGAATCTATTTAAATGGGGAGAGGAAATCAATGAATCAAAGAAAACCATCACATTCTAACTAGATTAACACTTACTAAAAATATCGTTTTGTTTAGCAGCCCTAATTAATTACTAAATAGAATAAAATATTAGAAAAAGAAGGAAAAAAATAAAAAGGTTAAAAAAAAAATCCCCAATGCATTTATTCATCCGAAGAGAGATAAAATCTAACTCAAAGCACCTAAACAATAAAGAAATTAAGCCTCCGTTTGGTAAGTCAGTTAGAGATGAAATTTTTAAGTTAGAGTTTGTTGACTTTTTAAAAACTAGTTATAATCTTTATTGACTTTTCAAAAAAAGACAAAAACTAAGGATCCGTTTGGTGAATGAGTTTGAGTTAAGATTTTTATGTTGAGTTGAAGATAAGTTAAGTTGAGAGTTAAAGTTGAGTGTTTGGTAAAAAGTTTGAGTTGAAAAGTTTAACTTGAATTGAGTGTTTGTTAAAAAAGTTTAAGTTGAAAAGTTTAACTTAGTTAGGGCCCTGTTTGGATGTAAAAAATTTGAGTTAAAAATTTAATTCAAAGTTAACATTCCATTGTAGGTTGTGAATGAAAAAATGGAAAAATTAAAATAAATTAAAATAAAAACACATATCAACAATATATAAGAATCCTTTTACAATATTTCTTATATAGCTATAAAATATCACAATAAGAATTACGTAGTTGCTAACTAAAAGTGCTACTAAAAAAATATAAAATTCTCCTCCTAATCTGTTTAAATAGATAACATTGCTTTAATTTCAAGTGGATTTATACAATGTATTTCAGTATAATATTATAAACTTCATTTTAACTTTTTTAACCGTGAATGTAAAATTTTAAAATCATTTTGATATAATAAGCCCTTTTAAAACTCTAATTTCGAGGTGGTATATGCATAATTATATCTAACGATATTATCATATTTTATTTTATCAAAAGATACAGAACTCGAATCTCCTGAAAAAAAAAAAAAGGACAGTGTAAGACCACAGGCTACCACGTTCCCATCTCTCTCGTTTTAGCCTCTTCAAGTCCTCTCTCAACACAGTTTTTTCTGTCCCCCCCCACCCCCACACACAATTAGCCTCTCTTATCAACTACGTTTTCTCCTCTTTCTTTCTTGCCTCTCTCTCTCTCTCTCTAATTTTCTTTTCTTTTGTATCCTTTATCTTTCTCTGTGTGTCTGTATCTCTTTTGCACCTTGCCTGTTTTGCCCTTTTTTTTTCCTTCTCTGATCTCCGTTTTTTTTTTCTTCAAGAGCCTCTCACTCAGTCTCAGTCCCTTTATTATTTTTTTCTGGACTGTTGAATTTTGTTTTTCCTTTTCTTTTCCTGAGGTTTCTTGTTTGATCCGACTGGTACAGCAAAAAATCAGTCCCAAAAAAGTGTCTTTAGCTTCTAGGTTTTTTTTTTTTTTTGGTTATTTTTATTTTCCTAACCTTTGCAAAACCTGTAGAAAAAACAGAGAACTAAATTAGAAGATATAAAGAATCAGACAACAAAAACAAGGAGAGAAAAAAAAGAAAAAAAAAAACATGTTGGATCTTAACGTTAAACATCGTTGCGGCCATCGATTCGACATTCTGCGATGAGGAGGATTAGGCGAAGATGGTGATAAAGGCGGCATCGGCGAGCCCGGCTATTTGGCCGCCTCGGGATTCTCATCCTCATCCTCGTCCTTCAGGCCGCAATGGCTCAATTTGTCCTTTGCCGACGGGCAGCCGCCGGTGGTCACAGGGAATCGAAGAGGGAGGGAGAAGAAGGCGGTGGGTGCACAGTGCTCAATCACTATGAGACAGAAAGAAAATGCAAGGGTTGGGCACACAGTAAATCAAACTTGATTTACTGTGCAACGGTTCAGTGCATAGATGGGTCTAAGCATATACACCAAATGGGTTGAGTTGAGTTTGAACTCAAATTTTTGAGTTTAAATGACTCACCAAACAAAGCATAAGATAAAAAATTTAAATTTAAAATAAAACACCAAATATAGCATAAATTTTAGTATACATGATTGTAAGCATACAACGGATCATATCAATTTTTAATGGGAATTAATAAAACTCTCATATTATTTAAAAGCCCTGACTAATATAACTAACTAAAATAAAATATTACATAAAAAAATATAAAATATAAAATAAAATAGAGAAGAAAAATGGTCAGAAGCAATCCCCAAGGCATCTAGTCATCATTAGAGAAAAAAAGATAAAATCCAACTCCAAGCACCTAACAAACAATGAAGAAATCAATTTTAGTGTACATGATTCTAATTATATAACTCATATCGATTTTCATGAGATATAGCATGAATTATTAGCTTTATAATTTAATCACGATCGATTAGAAGATATATATATATATATATATATATACAGTTTTACTCCTTCATTTATAGTTATGTAGCTCATAAACAGTGTATCCATCAAACTAGCGCAATAATATAGCGTGATAACTCTATAAGGTATTTTCTTTTTCCTCAAAATAATTGGAGAAATAAATCATTGAAATAACTTGATTTGTACAAATAAGAAAAGGATATAGAAGCTAAAAACTATATGATCATCATGAATATACCTCGAGGTCCCTTGGTATCGATGGTTATGTAACATTCGGTAGAAGTTCCACATTATCAGCTCATAAGACACCTCCATGATATTATCCTGATCTGGTTGTTTAATCAAACGCAGCTTAACAGACGCATCATCAGGTATAATCAGGACCGATAAATTGCACACCATGCTGTTGTAGGTGAAGGACATTAGATTCGGGCGGTTATCGCAGCCTTTTCAAGATTAAAGCATTTATGCATAGTCAATCTGTTCACTGAATGACTACTGAGTCTAAAGTCTCTCAGCATACAACAAGACCTCATAACCACAGTCTCTAGACAAGGCCCGCTAGTCAGATTAAAGATCCCAGATTCGAAGTAGATGTTACCGAAGCTTCAGCGCCTTGAGGTTGTTAAATTGCAATCCGGCGAGGCTGAGAGAGACTGTATCAACTGATAACTCATCATTCTAATGGTCTGAACGGTTTTACTATGAAGAAGCATCCCCTCCTGCCGGCAATCTTCTATTTCGAGGGTCTCGAGCCTAGGGTTAAGAATGAAAGGCACGACCCAAAGTGCAGCAATGGAGCTTTGCCGTCTCCAGGAACCTGAAGGCTGACAACATCTTTCTAAGAGTGGTGTCGTCCATTCTTATATGGGCACTCCAGCCCAAACTTGTTTGGCGACGAGAAGTCCACTATCGAGAGTTCTGGACTGCGTGCACATCGATGTCTAAGTCATGATCGGGAAGAATCCCATGGTAATCGAACATCTCAAGTTTTGAAGCGTCCATCTCCGGCAATGTCAAGTCGCTGCGGGTCCCCACGGTCAAGTACCTCAGATTAGAATTCGAAACCCTAAGGTCTACCATATGAAAGCAGTATAAGAGGCTCAAGTCCTCTAGATTAGGGCTATTTGTGATCAGGTTTGTGAGCATTTCATCAGGAATTAGCATAAAAGTCATTTACCTTTTTTTGAGGAACGGGAATTTCACATTCTCATAAGGACCAATGGAGCAAAATTTCGAATACATGCGGTCAAATATGACCCGGCTTCGAAGACTCTATCCGGTAAACTATAGGCTAATTTTGTGCAGTCCTCATAAGTGTAGGAATTGTCATCATCTATTGTGATGTCGAGTTCAAGCATCTTACTTTTTGAAAGGGACAGATCAATGAACAAGTTGATCAAGAGCTCCAACCCAGCGTCATGAGGATGGATTGCGATGACTCTTGTCTTTTTAATGAGAGCGCGACCGAGATCCTCGCGGAGTAAGAGTCTGGAGATGGAGTAAAGAAACTCCTGCCGGCATTGGAGATCATCGAGGTGTTGAAACCTGTTTTCCTCAAAATCGACGACTGGAAGAGTTCTCCAGATGGATTTCCATCTCTTTGACAAGGTTGAGGTTTGGGCCACATCTTCCATTGGAAGAAAGGAAAGAATGTGATGAGCTACCTCGTCAGGTGGATGGCTTATTCTATCAGATCCTTGATAGCCACCAACATCTTCTTCGTTGTGAGCTCTCCTCCTCCTTCTTCTTGGTTTCTCCACATCCATGACTCCTAGATGGCGAAGACGATCCGCCTACTTTCACTCTCTCAAGCTTTTTCTCTTACTTTTACATTTCGTTTCTTTTTTTTTTTTTTTCGTTATTGATATTTATCGGCTTAATAATTCTTTTGCAGTCATACCAAGTCTTGTTCGATGTCAACAGGCATAGTCAAAACGAGTCTTCATACGACTTTATCAAGTAAGATTAAATTTTCCTTATTAACCAGCAAAAAATAAAGATTAAATTTTCCTTCGATTTTATTACCCGATTTAATAAATATCTTATTACTTACTGCTTCAGATTACGGTCATAATAAAGAGATGTAAAACAACTCCGGTAGAAGGGTGAAAACCACCAGTTTTTTAGCTTAATGGTAATGAAGAGATTGTAAAACAACTCCGGTAGAAGGGTGAAAACCACCAGTTTTTTAGCTTAATGGTAATGAAGAGATGTAAAACAACTCCGGTAGTAGGGTGAAAACCAACAGTTTTTTAGCTTTTTTTTTTCTCATTAATATTACTATGTGTTTAAGTTTGTTCCAAAAAAAAAAAGAAAATCACAGGGATGAATGCAGTGATTTTTATTTTTATTTTATTTTTGATTTAAACGCAGTACTTATCAATCATATTGTTACTTAAGATTGATTAAGTCATTTGCTTGTCAAAATTCGGTGCAATCTGCGGAAATAATCCAAGAACGCAAGCTTTATAAAAAGCTTTATAAAAGCTCAGTTCGATTTTTTTCTGTCTAGCTGCAATACGTACTGTAGTTACTAAAGTAATAATTTTAAGAAAGCTTCGTGAGCCTGTAAATGAATGCTTAAGGGTTCTAAATTTACTCAGATTTTCGCCACATATATGCTATATAGTGCTTTATGCGTTAGATTCTAAATATAAGTACATATTCTGATTATCGTATGTCACTATGTCTTGAATACATATACAAGGACTACGACATATCGAAAAGAAAAGAATCAAACGAAATACGAAGATCATGACAGAAAAGTAGAAACAAGAATGTGAATCTAACGCATAAGCATATATATCCAAAAAAAACCATTGCATATATCCAAAAAAAAAAAAAGAAAAGGTACACATAATTGTATGTATATATATAGGTCCCAACAATTCATGATCAGAAGAATTAGAAGTTCAATTGTTTTCATGCGTATCTAATAGTCTGTACTTAACCATGGTTGTAGTCATAACTTAGTGCAATTCTATATTTGACTCCAACATAAAGTGTAGAGTTCAAATCTCATATTCCTAAGTCATATATATAAATATATATAATTCTTCTCTTAAGCTTTGACAACACACACGAGTGGGAGTGGCTAAGTTCTATGGCTATGTATAGGCCTCACTAATAAGAAGAAACAAGAAGTTCGACTTTGTATCATGAGTTGTGTCATATTACTAGTCCAACCTCGATCTCGAATATCTAAATATATAAATACTCCATTGGACTATCATTTTCTCTAGTATCTTTTTCTTATCACAACCACTTTTGTAAAGAATTTATATGAAACCAACAAGACTTCAAAGAGGAAATAATCCGGCTGGCCACATATGTAAGGATATCTTTTTTGTTGCTAGCAGCTATTTGTACTGTAGCTGCGCACAAAATAGATGAAATCAATTATAACACACCCCATATTACAACAACACAAACAAATATATGAGTTGGCTTTTTCTACAAGTGGTTCATAGTTTGATATGGTAGGAGAAACATTCTTTTGGAAAACCAGTTTCATAGACGCACATGAATGATATGTAAAGGAGCATTGCTATTGATCAACATTGGAAATGTATCACCCCTACGTCACAACACGACAAAAGAGTCATGGTAAGAAAAAAATATGACACTTCGGTCTCACACTTTTATATAACAGTTCTATCATGTTACCTATTTGTGGTAATTGCACATATTGATAATACTGTTTCTATATCATGGGAAAGTACTCGTACAAATTTAAATATTCTTTATCATCTACATTACAAACTATTTTTACATGATTTTTCTTTGAAATAGATAGTGTTTCTCTAGGTAAAGGTATTAGTATAAATATTTAATCTTTATCATATCTACATTATATATTTGCTTTTTATGTATAGATGATCACCACTTTAAATTTTTTTTTTTATTTTCCTCTCTTTGAATATAAGAGAATGAAGAATTTAGCAAATCAAGACTCTCAAACAGCTACCCAACCTAACCCGAAATTCATAAATGAATGTGAAAATAGAGTAGCAAAAGGAAAAACAAAGAACGCCAGTTAGAAAGGGGAAACACATAGGAAAAAAAAATGAGTAGATCCTTTAGTTGAAGGAGATGCTTCAAACCTGGGATTTGATTAAACTGTTTATTTATCTAAATCTTAGTCTCATAAACATGAAGATCCTTCAATTCATTTAACATAGAAAATGCCTTTCAAATAGCTACTATTGTTTCTTGCAAAGTTTTCAAGAAAGGAAGGATTCTACTTACTTTAGATCTAAAACCGAAATCGAGAGAGAGGTGGAGAGTGGATCCACCTTTGTGAACGTGATGTCCTACAGACACACCATGTTCATATCATAGCCAACCAACTATAAGAAACTATCTTAAACAATTATACATTAACTTTTGGAGACCCATTAACATGCAAAATATTAAGACTTGTTGACTTTGAAATATAAACCACTTTGAAAGTTTCCAGAATAACAATAGGCATATCAATCTTAACTTGGTCAAAATTTCAAGCAAAATAGTGGACTGAATAGTTGATGGAATTCCTTCGGGTTCTGCTGCTTCAAAATGTTTTCATCACAATGAGCTACTTTAATTTTTGATGAACTTAGCTGGATTGTTCGTCATATGATGTGTAGCCTCAATTTTAAATGTTTAAAAGCTTTTGAGAATCTAGATTGAAAGATGGATGCATAATACCCATGGGATTGGTAAGGATGAATTAGTTCGGGCTTATGAGGGTGAGGAATTCGTTGTCTCAGGATAAATTAGAAAAGTTAGTTCAGTCTCGGCTTCAAGAAAAAATTACTCTTTAGTCGATTCAGGTCGAGAGGGAAAGAGCAGTCCTAGGCTCATCTTCTTATGATGATGTCTGTGCTATGATCCATCAGATTTTTTTAGTTCTATTTTCGGTGTGTTGTTACTGAAATGGACTTCAAATAGCTTGGAATTTTACTTTTATAAAGCAATGCCGTTCTATCCAATCATCTTACTTATATCTTCTCATTCTTTTTCAACACACTACACATAATATCATACATGTGATGGCCTAAAAAAATGTTGAAGCCCTTTGATCACTTGAAAAAAAAAAAAAAAAAATCTAAAGCCGCCTTTCTCATGCCCTTTGATCTATTCTCCGTTAGTTGAAGGAGATGCATCAATAAAACCCTACCTTTTTATTTATCCAAATCTTAAGGTCATGAACGTGTAGATCCTTGAATTCATTTAACATAGAAAATGCCTTTTCAATTGGTACTCTTATTTCTTGTGAAGTTTCGAAAGGTAAGATTCTACTTACTTTGGATCCGAAACCGAAATAATTGAGAGAGAGGTGGATATAGTGGATCCCCAGCTTTGTGAACTTGATCATGCTACGTTACCTGCCATGTTCACATCACAGCCAACCAACTGTAAGGAAAATTTCCAGAATAACAGTAGGCATACAATCTTACCTTGATCAAAATTTCATCCAAAAAGAGCGAATAGAGTTTTTAATGGATTTTTTCTTACGGGTATTGCTATTTTAAATTTTATTTATTTATTGATGAATCTTACTAATTAAAATGGACTTCAAATAGCTTCAATGAATTGTATGATCCTTTATGATTTGGTAGGAGTGGTAAAAAGTTCATACAACTTGAAAAGTTTGGTGTCAAATTAATGAAATTTTCTATGAGAAATTGCACAATATGCATGTTCATATTCCTAGCCAACCAACTATAAGGAAACCATCTTAAACAGTTGCACAAATATTAGCTTTTAGATATACATCCATTAACTTGATACAAATTGTTAGAATCCGTTAACTTTAAAAAAATAAAAAAAAAAAGTAAACCCACTGGTAAAGAAAATTTCCAGGATGACAGTAGGTATTGATTTTTTAATTGGATTTTCCTTTTGGTTCTGGTGCTGGAAAGTTTCTTGACAAAGAACTTTTTTAATTTTTCATGAACCTACTGAAATGGACTTCAAATACCTTAAAATTTTGCATTTATAAAGTCTTGTTCCATCCAAGCATCTTATATCTTCATATGCATCCTCAACACACTACACATGATATCCTAAATGCAATGACTTTAAAAAAATTTGAAAAAAAAAAAAAAAAACAAAACAAAACAAAAAGAATTTGAAGCCCTTTCAGTTGAAAAAGAAAAGGAAAAAGAAAGAAAAAAGAAAACCAAAGCTACATTTCTCATGCACTAAAAAACGGGAAGTTGTCACAACCGTGCAGGATAAGAGAGCTATCCATAACCTCCTCTCCCGCACCATGTTTGAGTATAAGATAGAGGCAGGTACGAAGCTTCAACATATTGAATTTCCTAGAACGGCGATGAAGTCTACGCTAATGCCGATTTGAGGGTGAATCTTTTTGCACCTAGCTAGGAGGGAATGATAGCCATTGGGTTTGACTATGGCTTTTATGAAGATGGGCTTAGGGTTTTCTTTTGCTTAGGATTTCCTTTTGCAATTATTTTCGCTTGTTGCCTTGCATCAGTAGGATTTTAGTTCAATTAATTTTATTTAATTTAATCTATGTAAATATCCCTTATAGTTTCGATTTGAACAAGGTTAGGATTAGAATTAGAATCTAGGATTTACTATTTAAGGTTTCTTTATTATTCTGTCATTTAGAGGTTTGATGATATATAAAAAAAATCCCTCTGAGTGTTCACTTAATCTATCATGCATATTTTCAGTATTCTTTAAGAATATATATATGAATTTGTATTTTATCATACTTCCGCTACATGCATATTTTAGGCATTCTTTAAGAATAAATGAATTTGTATTTTATCATACTTCCGCTGCATCACTTGACCCTGTAAATCATTTAATAACATCATGCTGTCATTGGGATTCAACATTAAACAAAATTAGTATTTCACACACAGATTTTCGAATAAAAAATATAGGCTATGTCTCTTTAGAAGCATTAAAATTCGACTTGTAAAAGCAAAATTGTTTTGATGTTTAATTTCGCATAAGCGTTAAGACAATCAATTCTATCCTTTATGGGTGAGGGACTAGCAAAAATTCCATGTCAAATAATTGAAAAGTCCTGTGAGAAATTCTACAATGCATCTTGAGTCAATTGTATTAGTACCAACCCTTATGAATATAATTAATTGATTGAGAATATCAAGTTTCATATACCTTGTGGAAAACTTTTCTCTAGGGCCAAAAGCTGAGTGGAGATAATCTTTGAGCTGGGAAGAATCCAAAGCAAACTATGAATGCTGAAAGGATCTCCTTGATGAGCTTACTACTGTTAGTCTGAATTAATAACATCGGAGGTATCAAGCTCTCTATAACCAGCAACTCATCAATAATTGACCGCTTACTCATCAATAATTGACCGCTTAACGAAAGAAAACTCGATCTAGGAAGAAATCTAATAGGTAAAGTAAGAAATTTGCAAGTTCAAAGTTCAAATGATCTGTCATTACCTGAAAACTGGGGTAGTAACGTGGAGGAGTTTAATTAAAAGTAAATATGTAATTAAAATCATCATATAAATAATAATCATAATATTCCGAAATTTGCCTAGAATTTTAAATAAAATTCTCATTTTAACCTTTCTTTAGAAAACATATCAAAGTTGGACCAGCTAAAGAATTATCCTAAAAGTCCATCAATTTTATAATAAGAGAATGCCAAATAGCTTCTTAATTAAAATAGTGGGTATTTCAAAATTCTAAGTTTTTCCAATGAAAACAAGTTTGAAAATCCAACCTCTGCTATCATCACACCATAGACGAAAATAGAAAATAAAAGTATAGACTGAAAATAAAAGTATTTAGGCTTACATGTCTTGGAAAATAAAGACTGCAAATAAAAGTACAGATAAAAGTATAGATAAATTACCACGTAGTAGTCTTGATAGCACTCCTTTCTAATTGGCACTACTCCAAGTAAGAGGGGAGGGGGGGGGGGGGGGGGGGGGATGTGGGAATTAAAACAATAAAACACGAACTATTAGCCCAATAGGATACTATTGACTTATTTAAAATTTGGATGTGGTGCAATAAAACAAAAGTAAGTCTAAAATTAAATACAAAAATTAATAAAAGATGAAATAACATACTCTAACAGTAGATATAAACTCATATATCTAACTAAACCAGCACACCACTGTAGTGAACCGATTGGTTAAAGATAACATCTCGATACCTGACATACCCTTATATATATATATTCAAAAATCATCTAATGGCTACTAACCGGTCGGAGTTTGCAATTTAACATAAATAATACACTTGGATAACACATGCCACAAGCCTTAAAATACTTGGACAACACACGCTTCAAGCCTTAAATTCCTCACTTAAGTCTCTTAAAATTATATATATTTATATATACTTTTGACCCAAAATCATTTGATATATACACACACACCCTCTCCATTCAAAACATTTTATGAAACAATTTGAAAAACAAGAAATTCATAGAACAACAAAACATAAGCAATGATCATAAAACAAGTTAGATACCCTACCTTGTTGGTAAATTAAATCTACTAATTACTCCATGAACACCGGGATTCTTTGATCTAGTCAACAAAACCTGTAATAGTTTGGAAACTCGGGATTTAGTGTTTCGGGGTTTGGGTTTTGGGTTTAATTGAGAAAATTTTGAGAGAGGAGGAGATCAGGGGCTTGGGTTCTTTGAGAGGAAACAAAGAGGGAAAGGGCGAGTGCGAGGAAGAGAGAGGGAAAGAGAGAGGAATGGAAAAGATGAAAAACTGAGGGGTTAGGGGTGGTTTTATAGACTCAGGTTACCTTGCCCTGAGGGTTTTTGATGCCAAATTGTTTGAAGATCGTGCTTAGCAGTTCAAGAAAAGGCTGCTATAGGCATGGTGGTTTCTAGAGATGTGCAATTCTGGTCAACCGATGGTGACGTCCGGTTGACGAATCAGGGGTATTTTTGTAATTTTGAAAAAGTTTATGGTCAAAAATGTAATTTTGAAAAATACAAGGGTAAAAATGTAATTTCTCAAAAATACTTTTAAAACTTTGATAATATTATTTTAAATGAAGTTTAATTATTTTTAAAACACATTTTAGCATACTAATTAATCCAGCTTAACATAATTAATCACGATTAATTCTAACGAGCGTTACATGATCAATTGGAGTAAAATCGAAAATTATGTAAGTAAATGAAAAGATCAAAACTGACAATGAAATTAAAGAAGAATCAAAGAGTAATTAAAGTTGTAAAATTTAATTTACCAATGTGGATAAAGCCGTTGCAACGATCGAAGCATGCAAGAATTCTTGCCTCTCTCTCTCAAATTTTGTTGCAAAATCCCATCTCAATGAGAATTTAGAATCTAAAACTTGAAGGGAAAATTACCTTCACCATATATAAAGGCAAACAGTTACTGCATCAATCTCAACCTCCACCTGCTTTCCCACATCCAAAGATCGATCCTAGAGTTCGAACTTCGGTAGGATGGGCTCGTGGCTAAACTCATCGATAATTGTCCAAAAAAATATACTATTTCATTTCAAAATCTGTAACAAAACTTATGAACGAAACACATTATCTATAATTCTTCAAACAGTTCTCGCTTCATCATGAAAAAGAAAATAATAAGGCATTAAGAAGGAAAATTGCAAGGATTTGAAGTGGTTTTCTTTTCTTTTTTTTTTTTTTTTTATATACAAGCAATTTCTACTTGACACGACACTTACTTTCAAAACCCTGACATGATCTCAGAAAGGAAAAGGGATATATAATGGACGTGGACTGCAAAGTAAACAGTTGCTACACTGGAAACTAAAAATCGGTGCCGGTACCGCATAATTATGCCCAACATTAACTAAAAAAACACATTCTTCTTAAACTACAAACTATGAAATGGACGGTCCCAATGTCTAGTGAAAGAATTGCGAACGAAATTGGTTCAAAATGATCCCTTACATTAATGAAATGTGCAATGTAGAGTAAAATTGAAAAGTAATTTTATCAGTTAAATCTATTATTACCTGAAATTTAGAGGAAGTACGTGATTAACAAAATTCTCAGTCTAGATTTTCTCAATGGATGAGGATTATGCCATGATTAAGGGTAGATTATCATCAAAGCAGCTTCCTTAGTCTCTTTCTTCATGGTGTTGGCGGTTTTTTATTTAGGGTTTGTCGAATGGACAATGAAATGTGATTCCTTTGGGCGCGCGGGATTCTTATTTTATTTTTTTATTTTTTTTAGTTTGAAAATTCTCCTGGGCGTTTTTTTTTCTTTTCTTTTATTCCGGGGGGGGGGCGGGGGGCGCGGAGGGATGGAGATGACGCAATTGTTCTTCTTTTCTTCTTCTTCTTCTTCTTCTTTTTTTTTTCTTTTTCTTTTTTGAGGTTGAGGATAACTTTTCTTCGGAAAAATGAAATGTAAGTTTTTTTAGAAAGAAAGTGAAATTTAATTGTTACTTTCTCTATGTAATTGCTTTTATAAAATATGCTTTTGTTTTTTCTTAAAAAAAAATCACTACAAAATTTTTTTAGAACAAATCTTTTTTAATAAAGGAAAATAAACATTTTATATTCACTTTTTTCTTTTTTGGCATTTTCGAGGTTCCATGAGGAATGTGAGTGAAAAAATAGATTCAGAGAACTACAACTTCCGATTGGTTTTCTCAATCCTTCGTCAGAGCCTGTGAGCAAGCTACGGCCTAATAAGCAGTTGTGCGAGTAGTAGGAGATGGCTCAGCTCTGCATTCATGTAGCTTTATTATTATTATTATTATTATTTAGGAAAAACTTAGGAATTGAATAATATTTCATGCATGAGGCAAATGAGAAATTTATTAAAGCAAACCTTCCGATTAACATAAGGAGTAGAGAACAATGGGGTCCATGCTGCGATAGGTTTATGTCCCCTGCTTTTCAAGTTATTGCCCATTATATTTTATGGTTAATCACTTAGTAATTTATTGAAATAATAAGTATTGTCATAATCATAAACAGAAAAAGTCTACGAGAAATCAACAGAATCGTCGCGATCAAAAGTGGTCCAGCCTGCATGGCAGAAACTCATACTCCTAACACCGTCATCAGAAGGTTATTTTTTTTTTTCTTCAAATTTTTTTCTTCTTTTTTTTTTTTTTTCATTTAAGCTTAACAATTATTCTAACACACTTAACTTGAATAGGGAAATGCAGATACCCAGTAGCCAAAATCAGTAATAGATAACTGGGGTGAGCTGCACCGATACGAGTAGAATTAGGTTAACCTGGATGCATAACATGCATTGATAAGTATTTTTGTTTATTATGTTTTCATATTTAACTTATCTTTGTTGTAATATACATTACTATTTTTCTTACTTTCTTTTTAACCTAACTTTGCAGTCCCATATGGAGGGTGGCAAGAACCATGCAGAGTACAAGTCTTGGGTAAGCGTAGAGGGCACATGACTAGAGCTGGACCGACACTCCCACGAAGGACCCGTTCAGGAGCTTCTTCTTCATCTAGTTCACAGTCGGACAGGTCATCTTTGACGCAGCTCCCCCAGCACATTCAAAACTATTTGAACGACTTGTACAACAACTAATGCAATATGTTCATGAACCAGGTGACGATGATGGATGCCATGTGTCAGATCAATCCCAACCTCATCTTTCGGGCCATTTTACTTGTCCCTCCTGAACCACTTGTCCCCCCCAACATCAATAAGTGAAGAAGATGAAAATGAAGACGATGATGAGGATGAAGATGATGTTGATTTAAGACATTAGTTTTATTTTGTATCTATTTATTGAGACGTTTAGTACGATATTTTATATTTTTATGCTACATAATGCTACTCTTTTCTTAACAATTAATACTAATATTATGTTCTATTTTGTTATTACATTCTGATTAATTACATATGAAATTTGATTTTTAATTTCTTTTAAAAAAATTTATTTCTAATAAATAATAAAATTATATTGAATCCAAAAACAAATTATTTGCGACAACAAAAAAGTTGTCACGAATATGCAGACGGGTAACATCTTTTGTGATGACAACATAAAAAATGTCGTTGCAAATAATGTCATCCATGTTATCAGTTAACAACATATTTGTAATGACAAAATTCAAATAAGTTGTCGCAAATAATATATGCCACGCCATCATCAATAAAATTATTCTACGAACTAATTATGATGACTTATTTACAATGACAGTCATCGCTAATATATTTGCGACGACTCTTTCCTCAAAATTCGTCACAAATATATAATTTGCGTAAGTTATTTGCGATGATTTATTGGCGACAACTTTTGAGCTTTTGCAATGACTTTTCGTCATCGTAAAAGGGTCATTTTGTTATGGCTCAGGCCCTTTATAAACATTTTGGAAACGCTTTCTTTCACCGATTTGCTAAGGTGTGTCAGTTGCAAACAATTTCGGAATGGTGTTTTGGTTCCTCAATTCAATGGAAATATAAATGACAAAATAATATTTTCATATTCTATTCAAAAATGAAAAAAAAAAAAGGCTCCAGAGATATTTTTCCTTCTACCTTTTTCTTTTTTTAAGGCTTATAATATATCCGATACAAATTCTATGAAATATAACAAATACAAATTGTATTTTTATTTATTCAAAACAATATTGTTAAAAAAGAAAAATCAAACGTATTTTCAAAAACAGTGCGGATAACAATAAGATTCTCAAAAAATTCCCGTCATTCGCCGGACAACATTCATAATCAACTTGGGAAACCTTTCCTAAAAAATCTTGTGACCTTTGTTTTTTTTTCCAACACTTTCTCACTCACCAAACGGCCAAAGTACCCTTTAGCAAAATTCTCAAGGACCTATTTACACTGTAGCCAGCACCATGGCGATCGACTGTTTACCAGTTTCTAGTTATTGGAGTGGTTTTTCACATTTACCCAAAGAACATATAGGAGGAAATAAATAGTTTTATTTATTTCTAATTATTTAAACTAGATTTCAATGTATTTTAAGAATTATCTAGTTAGTTATTTAGTTTAGATTTTGAATTACTTTTAAATTATAAATTTAGGTTTAGATTTTAAATTTGAACTCTAAAATAGATACGAATAGATTTATGTGTATATATATGGAGCTCAATTCATATATATTTTATATTCGTTTAAATAATGATTTGTAAGCATATATACCGTAAGGTTAACCGATCCATTAATTGGATAAAACTCAAGAAACGTCCAAGAGTTGTAATTTTTTATTTTACTATTACTACATAAGAAATTAACTCATTTTAGTTGATAGTTTTTGCTTTTCAACTGACCAAATCGACCATTCGGAGAACACGACTTGACAAAGCGGTTAAATTCTGATATTTTTGTTTTAGTAACTTTAATTTATTCTTTTTATTGTAATAATTTGAAATCTCTAAAGTTCAAAAAAATAATAATAAGTTGAATAATCTATATTATGAATTCTTCTTCAAGGAAAACTACATTAGAAATTTAATGCAAAAATAATTATCATCTTTTTTTTTTTTTTAAGAATATGAAAGACCCCTTTTTTTTCTTTGACTAAATGCATTACGCATTTCGAGTTTCAACTAAGGACAATTTGAAAATGTTCATATTCTTTGTTTAGATAAATTGTTTTCATATTCTTATCTTTTTTTTTTTTGTAATTTGGATTAATTGATTCAAACTCTACATTAGATGTGAATTTACTATTGGATTATTCTTGCAATCAGGGACAGAGCTTGAATTTTATTTTAGTGGGGATACAAATAAATATAAAATTTTAATGTTAAAATAAGAATAACTGGCAATAAAAATTCTAGTATTATCACACAATAAATTTTGATTGAGTATTTTAGAACAATAACACTGGTACTCATTAATTTTTTATATGATGGTTTTGCACCATAATTTTAATGTTAAAAATATTAAACTCAAAAACTTCTTAATTTACATAACTAAATTGTGACTTATTTAATGATCTCACATGTAACTAGCCAATGGTAAGTCTTCAGTGTTTTTTTTTTTTTCGTGTGTGTCAATCACAAATTAATTATGAAAAGATACATTTTGAAAAAGTTATAAATGGTATTCACATAGAACAATGTAATAATCATTGGTCATTAAAGCTAATAGAATTTGGTGAATAGATTATAAACTTTCAATAAAAAATTACAAAGAAAATAAGAAAAGTGTAGATAAATAATAGTGAGAGAAACTAAGAAGAGTTTTTTTTTTTTTTTTTTTTTAAGGAAAACTAACCAAATGCATGAAGAAAATTAGTAGTAAATTTTTAATGGGGAAAATATTGAAAAAAGACTTACTTCAAAATATATATATTGAAAAAAGACTAAATACTGACCAGTGTGGCACGTGCCCCCACTATGCCCTTTCTCGCTCCATGCATGCTTGCAATCACTTTCATATTTTTATCCTTTTTTTTTTTTTTTTGGAACCAGTTTCATATTGTTATCTTTAGTAAGAGAGGAAATAGTATTCATATCTGTTTTTTAACCAAAAATAAATAAAATAAATTGTATAATATTGACATTCAAGAACCTTATCTTTGCTTTCTTTTTTTTTTTTTTTAACCCTTCTCATTACTAAAATATAGAATATGCAAAATTTATGTGAGGCGGACATGAGAGGCAAAAAGAAGGCAGACTTCATACGCACAAGCTACATTGGATAATTTTATCGAAATTATTTGGATGTAAAACGTCCAAAGTTATTTCTAAAAATCTCTCTCAATTTTGAAGAACGATGTAAACAATAGCTACCATATAAACTTAAACAATTTTGACCAAAATCTCTGCAAAGGAAAAAGAAAAAGAAAAAAAGTTTATTGCCAAACACAAGTCGAAAGCATGTTATTAAAATTTGTTATATCTCATTAAAAAAAAATGAACATAAGATTATATTCTTTGATACCTAGGAAAATGCAACTTATCTTTCAAAGAAGTTGAACTATTAGAAATTATATACCTTAAATATTTTATATTATCGAAAAATAAAATCACATAAAAAAAATTAACAAATACAAACACATAAGATTTGTATAAGTTCACATCATTATAAGATTATATCATCATTCAACCACTACAATAGTTCATTATAATATCAAAAAACAACCTTAAAAAAGAACCCTATTATTGAACAACTCTCAATTTCTCCGTGTTTGTTCTCTCAATTCTCAATTAACAGAAATAACAAGTACAAAATCTCCAAACCATCCTTGGTAAAACAACTTTTAATGATGTACAAGTTTCAGGCTCTAATCCCCCAGGGAAGCGGCCTTCTAATCATCCCATTTTTCATTCCTTGCGAAGGTCGATCTGCACACTCTCTCTCTGCTAGGACATTTTATTTAGTCTTCACAAATTAACATAAAATACTTAAGACAAGTAACTAAAAAGAACAACCGACCGTGAATTCTCTTCGAAAAAATAAATTGGGATCACTCTATTTTGTCGATGGAAGTTGTGATTTCAGCCTTGGCCATTTTCATAAAAAAAGCTCTGCAGACTTTCCCATTCCTCGAATTTCTCAAAGATCTCCACTTCAACTCTTGTCAAAAAATGTCGCCAGCATTTTATACCATAGCGACAGCATCCCATTTTTGTATCGTACTCATCATATTCAAACTTTGAAGAAGAATTATAATAGAACTGCAAAATTCAAATGAAAAAAGAAAAGGAGGATATAATTACTCATCATTACTCAAGCTACAGTTGAAGAATAGTATGAATGACAAGGATAATAAGGAAATTAAGGCGTGTTAATGTAAACGATGGTTAATTAAACTGGTACTAAACTAAGTAAGTTAGACAAAACCTACAGCAAACTTAGGGTCAAAACTCGAAAACTAGAAATCGAATCCCGAATTTTAGACTAGGGGACTTTCTTTCTTCTTTTGCTTTTCTAAACGGAATAGAGTAAAATTATCGAAGATAACCGAAAACAAAAAGAAAGTACTTGACAAAAAATGATTAGCTTGAGGGTGAAACAAAGTCTTAAAACACACTGATTACGCTGAAGAATTTACCAAGTAATTGTAAGACTGATGAAGGATAAAAACAAAACATACGATCGGAGAAAAACGAGTACGAACCTTGAATTTTGCATGTAATTTGGAGGCCATATTGATAGATACTGTCTCCGAATGAGGAGCAAGCCACAGCAAGCCATCAATCAAACCCACCATGCTCTTAATTGGAGTTTTCAGCACTATATTAGATGCTTGAGATCAAATAACCGAGCAATAAACATCTCTCTTCTTTCAAAAGGAAAAATCAACTGCACCAAAGAAGTTTAAAAACAAAAAAGAAAAGTAAGTTAAGAATAATTTCAGGTATAAATTAATTATAAAAAAAATGAGGAAAAGAAAATTTAGGGGGAAAAAAAAAAGGATTTTTTAATTACCTGACTATCCTCGTTGCAAACGAGAGTCAACGTTTGGTAGTGACCAAATTTGCCCACGAAATCCCTTAAGCATCTGTAATAATCATTTACCAAACCCAAATAATACAAGTGGAGCTCGGCATACTGATATTTGCAGAAGATGATTGCACTCGAGGTCAAAATAGGTCCACCGTAAACAAACGAAACTAGACTCGGAGCATCGATCTCGGTATCTTGCAATGTGCTACAACCACGCACTCAACTCTAAATGTTTCAAATGCTCGGCGTAAAAGTTAATCTTCTTCAAGAACTTGCAGCCTTCTATCTTCAGCCTCTCTAAGAACAGAAACCCGGGTGCAGAAATTTCTTCCTCGGTCCATCCAGGCGTCACGTTGAGTCTAGCACCAATTAATTGCAGGTCCTTTAATGTTTATACATTTGTTGAGGTTGACGTTACACCGCCTGCCAATAAATGGAAGTTTCTTGGAGTATCGAAAAAACTCGAGATTTTGGGCTACAATATCGACATTCTCTAGCGAAGTACAGTCTTTAAAGGACATGATTTTGAGATGCCCCATGCTTATACGCAAGTTCTTCAGTTGTTTGCAAAGTTTCAGCTTCAGAATCT
This sequence comes from Ficus hispida, assembly GCA_025413025.1. NCBI lineage: Eukaryota > Viridiplantae > Streptophyta > Magnoliopsida > Rosales > Moraceae > Ficus > Ficus hispida. The sequence goes on from CM046365.1 coordinate 23,690,044, forward strand.
CAAGCGAAAAGAATTGAGAAAGTAGATTTTCAAGCCACTTGTCAGTAATAGACACACCATCCAATTTTAAAATCTTGAGAGACTTACAAGAACTAAGATTGATGATCTCAAAGTGCTCGTTGATTGTATCTCCGGAATATGAAAAGGATTCAAGACATGCTGCGTTGTCCACGTGAATCGTATCGAGTCCTGTCCAATTTTTGAATTTAGCAGTCTTGAGTTTAGCGCTGCAAACGGTCATGGAAATTCCCACCTTACTAGAGCAATCAGTTATGCTGAATTACTCGATCACAGGGCAGCTTAGCACCGAGTTTGTGAAGTCCAATTGTAAGCCACTCAATGACATCCGCTTGATTGATTTGTTAGAAAAAAATTCAATTGGCAGATCGCTCACATGACTTCTTACGAAGTGCAAAAACAAATCTCTGACCTTGTTCTCTATCGCGAAGTTTATCATCCTCTGAACTACGACAGCAACGTTATGCTGCCTATGGTGGAGACAAGCCCTAAATCTGAGCCTCCGTAGATCCGATCTCAAAGCTCGGCGTTCGAGAGAATGGATTACGAGGTTAAGAAACATGCCATCGTGAATGCAGCTATCGATGTAGACTCCATCAAGTAGAAATCGAAGTCAAGCATCGGGAAGGATCTCCATGACGACAACGAGCTCTTCGACAAGGTGCTTATACGAGTTGAGTCCTCCGTAGGAAGAAGAGACATGATATGGTGGATGATCGGCTCCGGCAAATATGAGAACTTATCGACCCTGACTTCCTCCATGTCGATTTCGGGACTAGCAGGTGGGTTATCCATGACAAAAGGTTTTGACAATTGACGAGACGATGAAAAATAGTACATGTCGGCGGTTTATATGAAAGGGTTTGGCTCTTTGACAAGTAAACGAATAACATTACTTTTGGTAGAACTCCTATTACGGTTAGTAAAGGAATTTGGATTCATTATGGCTATTGTTTGTTTTTCTTTTCCGAACAACGGATTTTCTTCTTTTTCGTTTTCTTTTTCTTTTTTTTTTTTTAATAAGCATGGATATTCTTTAGGATTTGTATTAGAAATCCAACATAACATGGAAAGGCATTTATCTTTTATGTAATTCATAGAAATCGCTAAGAAAAAATTAATTACAGAAATAGGAAAGATAATATTTGTAGTAGATAAAAATCATATGTAATTTGTTTATTTAGGAAAAAAATTTTCCATTCATAAAGTATACATGCATTGGATAATTATTTAGAATTGGCTATTACCTACTTCCATTGACATTATTACTCTTATCATAAAACATCAATTCTTATCTCTTGCATTAATTAGAGTCAAACCCTTTCATGGTTTTCGAAAGGAAAACGATTTCTTTTTTTCTTCTTTTTTTTTTTTTTTTTTAAGAAAGGGAAAAAAATTTCAAATCTCAAAAGGAAAAAGATTTCCTTTTTTTTTTTAATAAAGGAAACAAATTGCAAACTGTGCCGAATTGTAATAGAAATCCAATAGGGAAAGGCATTTATCTTTTATGTAATTAATTCAAATCATCCATTTTTTTAATTCATAAATAAGAAAAATAATATTTGTTGTAAACATAGATATATAAGAGGTTTTTTTTTAAGGGTAGGTATATATAAGTGGTTTTTTAGGTAAACAAATTTACCATATTCATAAAATAAATAATATATTCAATAATACTATTTATTTAAAACTGGCTACATACTTCCCCTGAAAGAAAAAAAAAAAAAAAAAAAGCTACGTACTTCTATTTACATTATGATAATTAAAATAAAACATCAATTATAATTTCTTGCATTAATTAGATTCAGTCTTTTTATGATTTTCAAAAGGAAAAAGATATCAACTTGTGCCTAAACAAATTAATTCCAAAAATAATTAACTTTGACCTTGTTAGACTAACTAGGGCGTTCAACGTAAACTAATGCCTGAAATCCAGTAGAGTAGGCTAGTAATTTCAGCCTTTTAGGTATGATACGATGACATAACTCGAAAACGATACAAACTAAATAGGTTGGGATTACACGATAAACATTTGGGGTCATAGTTTGGTTGGCATGCTTAACATGAAATTAAACGGGCTGGAAACGTACTAGCCCGCTTAACCCATTTAACACGTTTAATTATACGGGTTGTATACGGACTAACACAACACGGCCTATTTATAACCTATATATATATATATAATTTAAATTTTTAAATGATAAAACACTTTTTATAGACTAGCTTGTATTTATATTTACATGTGTGTTTATTATTATGAAGATTGAAACATCAATATTTTTGTTTTTTACTATGTGTTTAATTTTTTTAAAATAATTTTGTCAGTTAATTGGGTCATAAATAGGTTATTTTCATACCAAAACCGTCATGGACTGTTTAATTATCATGTTTGCATGTCGTATTATGTTAGTCATGTTCTAAGCATTTCATATTGGTGTTTAGATTATCAGCACGTTTATTAATCATGTCATGTTCGTATTTACCTTAATCATGCCTACTGTAATTGTGTCTGTCCGAACACGAATTGCCAGCCCTATAGTGAAGTCCATGAGAGTAGAAAACTCGAAGGTTTAGCCAACTATGTCAATTGTTTCTATTTCACCTCAATTGGAAACCCACCAATGTTAGAAGCCGTAGCATACGTTCATGTAAAATTTCTCGATGATGATGTACTCCGTTACGATATTTTTTGGATTCACTTGTCCGCACTCCAATGCATCTCCATACACAAGCGCATAAGGTCATGTGTTAGGGGAGAGGCTCGCCTACAAGCCATTTCTGCTTTCATTCTCTCGATTATTTGACATGGTGGATTTTGAATAAATTATATTTTTTTCATAAAATTTTGGTTTCTTATTCTAACATGAGCAACGCGAGGTCCTCCATTTGGATATCTATGAGGTGTAACACTTCCAAAGAGGGGAAGTTAATAGGAGAAAGCATCTTCAATTCCAAACCATCTAGCTTTAGATCGATGAGTCAGTGAGCTTAACCTAAGTATAGAATGAGGTAAAGATATTTTACGTATCTTCTCTCTTTGACACAGAGGTCTAACTCCTTAACAAGTTTCGTTACCAGAAACCGCAACCAACTATCTATGCGCCAACCCGCGCCAAAGAAATCCATTAATTTCTAGCTTAAATTTAGTAATGGTTTTGCCTGCATATAGGTGCCTCAAACACTCGTCCACAAACTTAAAAAACTTTTTCCGTTCATTATTTCTTTCGCAGTCGGGTCCTCTAAAATACCGTCCTTCCCTCGAATCGTTGAAGCCCAACATAGGAATCGAAGTCCACATGTGTCTCCATCACTTTGAAAGGATGCTCATTCGGACGGCGACTACGGTAGGCGGATAAGCCAATATGAGATGGATGATAGAATCAGGCAAATCAGACATTCGATCCTCGAAAACGGTCTCGGCCTCCCGATTTTCCTCTTCTTCGCCGTCGATTTTCAATCTTTTCGTATCCATGACATTCAGTCACAATAACTGGATAACAGTGTAAATTCTAGCTCAGGACTCAAGTAAGAAAGTAAATACCAAATGCATTTAAGAACAGGCTAAAAAAATAAAATAAAAATCAATAGTATGCTAAATTTTTCTCTGTAGGTGAGAAAAATCCCATGAGGAATGAAATCCCAATTTTAATTTTGCCCCATTTATTTTCATAACCTTTTTCTTGGACAAAAAACATATTGGAAAAAAAGAAACGCATATGCAAAAAAAATAAAATAAAATAATAATAATAATAATAATAATAATAATAATAATAATAATAATAATAATAATAATGGTGTCACAGAGAGCGAGAAGATGAAGTAAAGGATACCTTCGAAATTGGGGGTGGTAAAGAGAGAAAGTGTCTACCATGAAAACCAGAGAGAAGTGTGGAAGAATTGAAAAAGATGAAAACACAAAATAAATAACTATGAAGCAATGAAAAAAACTGAATGAGATCTTGCTGCGCCGGTTTTCCCTTCTTCTGAGGTAGTGGTTAGCGGGGGTTTTTTTTTTTTTTTTTTAAGAGAAAAGTGGTAACCAGATTTTGTGCGAAGGAAATTTTGATTATATGGAGGGTTTCAATATTTAGTGGGTTTTCTTTCTTCTCTTTTTTTCCCCCTAATCCACCCCATCCCCCGCCCTCCCCCGCCCCCCCCCCCCCCCCCCGAATTAAAATATGTCTGTGAAACTGAAATTGGGACGATGAGAGGGCCACAATCAGAGCTTTTTTCTACATACTTTACAATTCAATTACTGTTTATCAAACGAAAAGATCAGTAGTTGCTTTTGATTGGTTTTGGACTTGGTTCCAGAAAATAATAGTTGCTTTAGAACTTGTTTTTCAATCTGAAATAACACTAAATATATGATAACTTTGTAAAAGTAGAATTAAAATATAAGAACGTTTTTGAAATATTTTCCGTTCAAATGTTATATATTAGTAATTATTACATAATATCAAGAAGATGTAATTCTTTCAAAATCACCCGTTATGAAAAAATGAGTATTTGACTCTCTTAAGTCATCTCCAACCCATTACTTGATTTTCCAATTACTTTAACACTAAAATGATACAACTTTAACTCTATTTTACAGTAGTTCTCCAACCTAACAACTTCTAAAGTTACTTTAAAAGAAATATTCTTTGTATATTTCCTCTTTTTTTTTCCAAATTCCAAAGAATTAATACATTTCACCAATTATTTTATTATATCTTAACAAAAATCATATTAAAATTGAATTTTTATTAAATCAATAAAATCATCTCAAAATAAAAAATTGCAAAAACTTAAGAAAATGTTTTAAATAACATGCATTTGGGGGTAAAAATGGGATTTCTAAGATTTTTGTGGTACATTTTTCTAATTTAATAACCCAAAAAAATTATTTACTTCAAAAAAAAAATAAAATAAAATAAAAAACCACTACTTCTTGCACTGGAATGTTACCCAACTCTTAAAATAGAGTTGGGGATGTCATGGGTTGGAGTTGTTCTAGTATCCAACCCAATAACACTCATAGATGCTCTCACAAATTACAGTAGAAAACCTCTCACAAACTCACACTTTTAGCACATAAAAAAGCTCTAAAAAATGGGACGCATGAAATGAGCCGCGAAGGACCCTTTATAAATTATATAGGCTTTCAAAACGTGGGCAACAAGTTGGGCGGGCAATTAACTTGCTACATTAGCAAGCTTGGTCGCCAAGGTTGCTACTGTGAGCAACGGACGTTACTCAACTTGAGTCACATATCCAAACATTATTTACCAATTTTGAACATTAATGCCATCCAGCTCCTTCTTTCTTACCCATTTCCTTCGTCACTTTGTAAATCTCAAAGATAGAACCAAAATGAACCGTCAATATCAATGTCTATATTTGCCATAAAATCAAAATTAAGCAAATTACAAGTTTGTGGTGTTGCCCTATTGTGTTTAAACTTGAAATACGCTATTTAAAAAAAAAAAAATTATGCGCTTTTTTTTACATATAAATTTTTAAGTTCTGAGAGTTGAAAAAACAAAAGAAAAAAAGAAAAAAAAAAACTTTTATGTTACTAGTGCTACGAAAGATTTAACCCGATGAGGAAATTGAGTACTATTTAATCTCATTTTTCTTTTTAATTCCTAGTGAAGAGTAATATTTAACTGCTCAATGAAAAAACTACAGAGAATTAATATTTGCCTCGCCAAACTGTTGCTCATTATGATATCTTGATCAAAATTATCATTTGAATCTTTTTTCTTTTCTTCCCCCGCGCCCCCCCCCCCCCATCAAATTTATTTTTTTGACTCGGTTCTTCAATATGTAGAAGAGAGGAGAGAAAGAGAGAGGGGAAAAAAAAAAGGGACAGTTTTATTAACTTACTCAATGTAGTCGGATTCTGGTCCTTTAGGAAAGAACAATTAAATAATTGACTACCAAAAAAAGTGTGTGGACTATTTTGGACTAAAAAGATTACACAAATGGAGAGAACTTGTAATGGGTATTGATATCTGCATTGGACGGCTTTGAAATCTCCATTATCTTAATATGGACTATATAACATTTGAGCAAAAATGTTTATGCAGATTGCCTTATTTAATATTATTTATCAACAGTTTATGGTTCTTGACATTTTATTTTTTATTTGTACTTGAGAAATGGCTAATGCCCAAAACGATGATGTCCGATTGATACTAAAATCACCTCACCCTCTATCAAGATCTGGGGACTTGGGAGTTTGCAGCATTCCTAATTGCACTATTTGCCTAACAAATCCAAGTTCAAAAACAGCTCAATCAAAAGGCATAAAGCTTCAACTTTGTTTTGTCATTATAAAGTTTAAATGAGCTAAATATTAACTTTATTCATTGATAAAAATTGTTTACATCAGAAGGTATATATAGAGATATATACATTTGTAGTGTTACAAGGAGATATACAAGGAGATGATAAAAACATAATCTTAAACTTCAATAGCCGATTGTAGTGGAGCTGTTGTAACCAAAGTGCAGAGATTTTAGCAACCAAGCCTTGTGGAGATATTGATGGAGAATCCGAACCTGATGCCAAACTTTTTGGAGAGACAGTTGAGAATGGAGATTCTCTAACATGCCCCCGCAAGAGGATGCTCCCATTGGAGATACCGATCTTGGAGCGGAGTTGTCGAAATGGAAACGATGATAGAGGCTTCGTTAGAGCATCAGCAAGTTGAACTTTGGAGGAAATGTGAGCCACTCGGAATAATCCACGACCCACATGGTCACAAACAAAATGATAATCAATGGAGATATGCTTCATTCGGGAGTGAAACACAGGATTGACAGAGAGATATGTTGCACCAATGTTATCACAAAAATTATGGAGAAGAAGTGCAATTAACATGTAGCTCATGAAGTAAATTCTTGATCCATAGTACCTCAGCTGCACATGAAGCAAGAACTCTGTATTCAGCTCCAGTTGATGAATGAGCAACTGATTTTTGTTTCTTGGAATACCATGAAATAGCATTACCCCCGAGATAGACAACAGAGGTTGATGTGGACTTTCAATCATCAGTGTTTTGAGCCTAATCAGCATCGGTGAAGGCCGTCACATCGAGATTTTGATGGCGCTTAAGAAAGAGACCATGATGAATTGTGGCTTTTAAATAACGCAAAACTTTCTTAGGAGCGGACCAGTGATTCTCAGAGGGAGCATGCATGAATTATGCCAACTTGTTGACTGCATAAGACACATCAGGCCGCATAAGGGACAAGTATTGTAGAGCACCAATAACTTGTCGAAGCTTTGTAGCATCTGTGGATGGAGAGCCATCATGGAGTTGAAGAGATTGAGTTGATGACATTGGTGTAGCACATTCTTTAGCACCGGTAATACTATTCTTTTCTAGCAAATCTTGAATATACTTATGTTGAGTGAGCAATAGGCCAAAAGTAGAACTTCAATGCCAAGAAAATAATGAAGATCCCCAAGATCCTTCACCGAGAAGCAATTGGCAAGAGCAAGCAGGAAGCTCGTGAGAAAAGCATTGTCATTTCCAGCGACAATCAAATCATCTACATATACCAAAAAATAAAGTGTAACAGCAAATGTGTGATAGTTGAAAAGAAATGTGTCACTTTTCGAGTTTACAAAACTATAAGAGAGCAAAAAACCCTTCAACTCATTATACCACACTCTTGGGGCCTGTTTGAGACCGTAAATGGCCTTTTGAAGTTTACAAACATGAGCCGAATGATTTTGATCAACAAATCCAGGTGGTTGTTGCATAAAGACCTCCTCAGACAAAGTTCCATGAAGAAATGCATTATTTACATCTAATTGGCGAAGAGGCCAGCCATGAGACACGGCAAGGCCAAGAATAAGCCGAATAGTAGTTGGCTTGACAACTGGGCTGAAAGTATCATGGAAATCCACACCCGGCCATTGATGAAATCTTTTTGCTAAAAGACGTGCTTTATGCTTGGAGATGGAACCATCGGAATTGCGTTTAATGCGAAATACCCATTTGCAACCAACAACATTTTGGGTAGGCAAAGGTGGAACGAGCTCCCAGCAGGTACCATTTCGAAGAAGCACTGTAAGCTCATCGGACATTGCTTGCCTCCATTCAATAAGTTTTATTGCTTGAGTAACACAAGAAGGTTCAATAGAGTCAGGAAGAGAATGAGCGGTGTTTGTTTGGTATAAACGTTTGGGCTTGAAGATGTTGTTTTTGGACCGGGTAGTCATAACATGAGAGGGCTATTTTGGAATATTAATTATGGAGTCAGTGGTGGGATGAGGAGATGGGGAATAAGAAGACTCGGGTAAAGCCACTGTAGTGAGAGAATCAGAGACAAGAGATAAAGAGGTTGAATTATTAATAGAAGTTGAATTATGGAGAGAGGTACTTGATTCCGCAGAAGAATAAGACAATGATTCTGATGATGGACGAGGCAAAACATATAGTGGAGCAGTCACAAGATCGCCAACCGGTGATTGTTGCATAGTGATTAAAGAAGGCGTAGATTGTGATGGAAAACACACAGGAGACATCGACCATTTATCTAAAGAAGGTAAAGACTTAGAGGAAGATTTAGAAAAAGGAAACTCAGTTTCAACAAACCGAACATAACGTGAAGTGTAGACTTAATTGGTTTGTAGATCCAAACAAAAATAAGCACTTTGATTTAGTGAGTATCCAAAAAAAAGACAAAGAGATGATTTTGCTTCAAGTTTATTAGCTGTGTAAGGCTTCAACTAAGGAAAACATAAGCAGCCGAAAACTTTGAGTTTGTTATAATTTGGTGTACATGTAAATAATTTTGCATAAGGAGAAGAATATTGGAGAATGGGAGTAGGAAGCTTGTTAATTAAATAAACTGTAGTTTGAAAGGCATAGGACCAATATTTTAAAGAAAGATGTGCTTGATAAAGAAGAGTTAAACCCGTGTCAACAATGTGTTTGTGACGTCGTTCAGCTGTACCATTGTATTGATATATGTGAGGTGGCGTTTTAAGATGTTGAATGCCCATTGTGCTTAGAAAATCTTTGAGTGCAGTATATTCACCCCCACCATCCGAACAAATAGAGATAAGGGATCAATTAAAAAACTTTTCAACAACAGCTTGTATTGACGAAAAATGAAAAGCACATCAGATTTTAGGTGCAAAGGATATAGCCAAACATATATTTGTAAAATGATAAACAAAAATTACATAATAATGAAATCCGTCAAATGATGGAACTGGTGAAGGTCCCTAAACATCAGTGTACACCAAATCAAGAGGCCCTCGACTCTTTAAGGTTGAGACACCAAATAGGAGGCATTCACTTTTATTACATAAACAAGATTGACATATAAAATCAGATGAAATAGAGGAGGAGAGCGACACGAGACCAGAATGAATAAGAGTGTTTATTATTTTTAACGAGGAGAGTGACACGAGACCAGAATGAATAAGAGTGTTTATTATTTTTAACGAAGGATGACCAAGGTACCCATGCCAAATCACTGGAGATGCTTTAGCAGTAACACCGGCAGACAAAGCCATAGCTGGACTTTTATTTGAATGCTCTGTAATCGGCCACTCATAGAGATCATGTTGATTCCTTCCACGGAATAGAGGAGTCCCCGTGCACAAATCCTTAACAATAAAATAAGAAGGAAAAAATTCAATAGAAGTGTGGTTAGAACGGCAAAATTGAGAAACAAATATGAGATTTTGTTTAATGGAGGGAACACATAAAACAATTGAAAGGTTAAAGGAAAGAGAAAAGGAAACTGAACCAGTGTGAGTAATTTTCAAACCTGAACCATCACCAATAAGAATATCATCGGGACTTTCGTAAGGTTGATGAAGAGATAAATTCAACATGTGAGAGGTGACATGATGAGAAGCACCCGAATCAACTATCCAAGGATTGTATGGAGAGGGAGAGAGGGTGACATGATTGGCGAAAGGTCGGGAAGAACAAAGATGAGGAAAAAGTTTAAAGCATTTCTTAGCATCGTGACCACGCTTATCACGAAACTAGCAAATAATGGGATTAGGATTGGAGGGATTGGATGTAGGCTGTTTCTTGGCTAGAGAGGGATTTGGAAGTAAACCAGGTGTTGAGGAGGGAGAAAAAGGCTTGGATGGACGATATAAAAGTTGAGAATGTTTAACTAAGTTTGCAGTAGGTGGTGCAGGATCCAGATTGTGTCTCTCATTGTGAAGGAGGAAAGTTTCATGATGAATAATCTTATCAAACAATTCTTCAAATGGTACCACATAATCTCTAGTTCGCATAGCTGTAATGAGTTCTTTATAAGTAGGGCCGAGACCATGAGTAGTGTAGATAAGAAGATCGGCATCACTAGGAGGAGCGCCAAGAGTAGTTAGTGCATTAGCAAGCTTCTTGATGGAGATGAGAAAATCTGTAATAGATAAAGATCCACAAGTAATCATTGTTAGTTTATCCTTAAGATGAATGATGTGAGTGGTGGATCTTTTAGCATATAGTCAGGAGAGTCAAGTCCAAGCTTCATGACTGGATGTTCAGAGGAGACAAGTGGAATGACAGCTTCAATGAGGGATGCAAAAATAGCATGGAGAATGAGTTGGTCTTGCCAATGCCATAAAAGATGATCTGGATTAGAAACAGGCTGACCATTTTGAACAATTGTTAAAGAGGGACATGGGAGTGTGCCATCAAGATAACCAAGAAGATCTAGACCAAAAAATAAGGCAGTAAACTAAGCTTTCCAAGAAAAATAGTTGAGGGTCGTGAGTTTGAATGGCAATTGAGCAGCAGCATTGATGGTTATTAAGTTTTGGGAAGGATTAGAAGGAACGGCAGCAATAGAGGTAGGAAGATTGGTAGAGGTGTCGGTTGCCATTTTGTGAGAGGAGGGAAAAAAAATCTCGTTGGAGTCAGTGCTCTGATACCATATAAAGTTTAAATGAGCTGAATATTAACTTTATTCATTGATGAAAATTGTTTACATCAGAAGGTATATATGGAGATATACATTTGTAGTGTTACAAGGAGATATACAAGGAGATGATAAAAACAGAATCTTAAACTTCAATAACCGATTGTAATGGAGCTGTTGTAACCAACTTTGGTGGAGAGATTTTAGCAACCAAGCCTTGTGGAGATATTGATGGAGAATCCGAACCCGATGCCAAACTTTGTGGAGAGACAGTTGAGAATGGAGATTCTCTGACAGTCATAAGGTGGGTCTATACAAATAATATGATTTGATTTGTGCTTTAATTATTTTCTAAGCTACTTTGGCAAACATTTTTTTTTTTTCAGTTTTACTATGCAGTGTATTCCGGTGCTAAAGTCCAGGTAAAGTTTTGCATTTCTATGCCCATTTGTTCCTGGTGTCATGAAGCCTCATACTAAACTTCTACAATAATGGATCAAATTCTTCGTCATCTCCTGCTCAGTTCTGGTTTTTGTGGACTCGTTGTTTTTCTTCTTGTTGTCTGATCAGCATGTGCTATTTGAGTACTTTTACTTGCAAAAAATGTTTAGGTTTGTCTTTCCATTAAAATCGCTTGATGTGAATGATCTGGTCTGCTCGTGGGCAGGAGAACAAGTGCATATTTATCAACCGGCCAATGACCAAAACAATAGTGGTAAGCATAACTGACTTCATTTACTTACTTCATATGCTTCTTCAGGTGTCTTGCCAAGATATACATATATTTTTCGGGATATAATTCTTCAAAAAAATGTTTGTGAACTAATCCGAGTGTTTGATGGAATTGATAATCTGTCACAGTTTAGGTTGGCATATGTAGCTCCTGAACATAGAGTAGTTGGTGCTGGGGAATTAGTTGACGAACCAAAGAAAATCGCACTAAATTACTAGCGGGGATACTTTTTTGTTGACTTGTTTGTTGTTCTATCGCTTCCCCACGTAAGGCTGGCGTAATTTGTCTCTGCTCTTAACATGCTAAATCTTCTGCTCGTTCCTTGATCTATAAATTAGTTCAAGTCCTTGAATTACTTTGCAGCTAATAATTCTGGTGATACTACCAAGGTTCCCCGGGATTGTTGGGAGCAAATTATGCAAAAAACCTTCTTCGGACAGCGATTCTTATTCAGTACATTCCCAGGTTGTACAGATTTCTACCTCTGCTCGCTGGTCAGTCTCCAAACGGCTTCATATTCAAAACGGCGTGGGCTAACTTTGTCATAAACCTTCTCACCTTTATGTTACCTGGCCATGTCATCAGGTCTTGTCAGTATGTAATGTCCCGATTTTTCGAATCGTTAACTAACTTACTTATTCTTATTTAATTTAATCTTAACACTTATTTATATTTGGTTCTAAAAAATACATAATTTTTTTAAATCATATTCGTATTACAAAACTTAGAATTACTAAAATTTTTAACTAAAGAAATTGAAAACATCTATTCAAAATCGTATTTAGATAATATTTTAAAAAACTATAACTTTATAAGAGTTAGGAGGAAAGAGTCTAAAGTCTTTTTCTTGTAAAATACTCGTATTAGTTTAGTAGTACCAAAACATTGGAAAATAATTATAAATATAGTCGATATCAAATAATTTAAGAAATCTAAATGCGGAAATTTAATTCGTGGTGGTATCCCACTCCCATCCTTCATTGCCTTCGCATAGCTTTACCAGTCTATAAAACATCTATGTAGCGGGCTGCATACTCGCGTTGCCTATAGCAAAACACACACGTATGAGCTTTCACTCAGTAAGTACAAACAATATCTCACAAATCATTTTCTTAAAATCATATTATCATATGTAACATCATAAATGCTCAAAAATATATGTGTTCTATGTGTGTTAAATTATACTTTATTATATACATATCTTGTCTACATAAGGGCCCCTATGTCGTACCCATATGCGCGCAATCAATGGGGAGTTAGGGGAGCGACTCTCCAATAACCTTCAAGGTGATATCTCATAACTTTCATTCTTATCATATCCTCTCACTAATTGGAAGTTAGTACGACACTTAATTCTATTTTTTAGTTGCCTAATTCTTATTAATTATGACAATGTGTAGATTTACATGTCACTATGCATCTATATTTATGGCATAAATAACTATGAGGCATATCGATCATGTTAGTGCAAGAGAAATAATGCACATCAAATACTTAATCAAAGCAATATGTATAACTCATATATACTCATCACATCATCAAGTCCAGTCATTGCAAACGTAGAGCATCAACAACGAAAAACATTTTGTTCCATACTATATCTGAGGTTTATATTTATAGAATATCACGTAACTATGTATCCGCATTAAATGTTTCCGGCTCTACCTTCAAGTCGATGTGGTGTTTTAATTTTAAATTGACATCCGACAGTTAGAGGAAGGTTTTTGAATCATTTTCGATTTTGAATATATATTCTTTTAATTAACAATTAATTTTAATTTAATTATTAATTTTTTTCTTTTTTTTTTTTTAAGAATAACATCTTTAAATATTAAATACATGATTATCATAAATTAATTTTTTAATTAATAATTAATTAATTTTAAATACCCATTAGTGAATTAATTTTTTAACACTGAATTTCTTATCTATTATTTTACTTAATCATCCCTTATTCATAATTGGGTCCATTAGGTGACCATGGATAACCATGGTCTTCCAATATCATATTGGGTCATCTTTGTGGGTTGTAGGTTTATTGGGTCTATTCCAACCCATTTATTTGTAATTGGGTCTTATTATTTTCAAATAGTGCTTTGACTTAATTATTGTTTTGAACCCGTTAAGGCCCCATTACACTTTTTTGTCTTTATTAAATTTTGGTCAAAATTACATGGCATCTCAGCATGCCTTATGGCTGACTTATTTTTCCACACCGAGCCCTCGGGTAATAATTTACCAATTTGCCCCTATTTTGGTTATTCAAGCATTTTTAAGTTTAAACTTATTAAATCTTTCGACATTTGCTTTTAGTAATCTCTCTTATAGTTTTATAGGTCTAGAAAACCTCTACCTACGGTCCAAAATGTTCTCCCCATCAAATTACCATTTTGCCCCTTAGTTTGACAAAATTACAATTTTGCCATTGACATACCCTATTTAATCTAGACTTATTGAAAGGCTTTCAAAAATTTATCCCAGCCTTAGAATAATGTTTACAATGCCCTTAAGCTCTTAAAATGACTTTCGTAACTAATTATATTTCTAAACACAATCAAATAAAAGCATTATATTTAAGCCCTTATGTGTCATTTAAGGTCGTACATTTGACTATAACATAAACCAATTTATTTTTTGTATTTATTTAGCTTAATATATTGCTTTAAGGGTGATAAAGATTCTATCTAATTATAGTCTAAGCAGATTTTATAATTTGACCTGTTATTTATTTATTTTTATATTTTAGTCTTTATTTAGCCCCAATTAGTTCTCAATACCCTTTGGTTCATGTTTTTTATACTTAATGTTCTTATAAAGTGTTCTCACAGGACCAGGACTCATTTTTAACAAGTTTTTAATATTTATGTTTTTTATCATAAATTTTTCTATATTTACGTTTTGACCCCAAAAAGGTGTTTTGGTCATTTCTTATCCATTTATCACCAAAATTTGACACAAGGTCTAGTTTAAGTCTCTAGTCAAGACTGCAAAGTTTCAGATTCAAATAAAGTCTTTCGGCTGGTGAAATTATGATTTTACCCCTTGATGGTAAAATCGTCATTTTTTAACTCTCCAAAAACATGTTCAGCTGAAGATGATAGGTTATGAGGTTATTTTGGTAGTTTTTCATGTATTTCTAAATGGTTTTAGTAAGTAGTCATTCAAGTAGTCAATCATTTTACATTGTAATCAATTTGTCTTTCTTGTCTTGTCATATTTGTTTTGCTTTTTAGGGGTTGAATTTTGGATTCTCAAAAACCCCCTCTTGTTCAACCTATTTTCTAAAGAAAAGAGGAAAAAAAATTAAAATTTTTTTTTCTATACATGTGTACTTGCAGCAGGAAGGTAGCTTACTGCCTTCCTGCATTGCTAAGTGGGCCGCTGCCCACTGCCTTGCCCAGTGGGTAATTACCCAGCGGGTGGGGGGGTGCACGAGCACTCCCCCTGTCCTTTTTTTTTTTTTTTGCTTTCTTTCTTGATTGAGATAATAATAGGATTATTAAATTTAGTTTAATAGATAAATCTTGACATGGCATAAAATTACTTATTTAATTTATAAATTATTATTATTTATTCATTATATATATAATGACTTTTTACACATAATATTTTCACAAAATCTCAAAAGAAAATGGGAGTAACATTATATAAATATTTTTTCCTTTAAATAGAGAAACTCTATGTTGATAAATCATTGACATCATCACATTGATGATACATATCATTCATGATCTTGAAATTTGGTCTTCATCAAAATACTTGATTAGAAGTGTATTGATGAAAGAAATATATAATAATAGTTCGTGAATCGAGTTTATGAATTTTTAGGGCATCACATGGTCCCTCTTTGGCTTACAGGGAGCTCATGTCTTGTTTTAATAAGTTTTTCATTTCCAGAGTTCTAAAACCTTTTTTTTTTTTGTTTTTTTGGGTTCATTTCTCTGGTTTCTTTTAGTCCGTGAGCTTGAGATTTTGACTATAATTGGGAAATGATCATCCCAAGTTTGTAGTGTATGATTGTTGGTGTTCGACAGTATTGAATTTGTTTCTTGTCTCAGACGGTCAACCAATGTCCTCGAGAGGCCTGCGTTAACTCCGGAATCCAGTCGTTCATGACATTCATAGATTGTGGAGATGGAAATACTATTAATTTTTTCAATGACACAACTTGGGACATACTAAATATTTTTTTTCTAAACCTGCTGACCTTTTTTATCTTTCTGAAATGTGGTTTCTTTTCATGAAGCAAATCAGTACTCTCGCAAGAAATCTCACTCCAAGTTATTTTGCATGGGAAGTCCTTTTTACTATGGCGATTGTTGGACTTGGCCTCTTGCTCTTCGCTCTTCTCATTGGAAATATGCAGAATTTTCTTCAATCTCTTGGCCGGAGGTACGTACGACTTATGTTTTGCTGTATTCTTCTCCTTTAGACTCGATTTTGCTCAAAGGTCGGTCACCCGATAAGTTCAACTTCTATATTTTTTGATTGCCGTTTGATCTGGGGGGGTCTTTGTTTCCACAGCAGATTAGAAATGTCACTAGCGATATTGAGGGGTGGATGCGCTATAGGCGCTTGCCAGAAGAACTTACAAAGTACGCTTTCTAGATCTTTTAATTGATCAGATGTGTAACAATTTGCTGTTCAGTGGATATGCTAGATCGAAATGTAGATAGCATAATGCATCCCTGACTTGTTTGTGATGCCTATTCGCAACAACTTGACCGTATGTTGGCCATTATTTAGGCAAATAAGGCGAGCTGAAAGGTATAACTGGGCTGCAAATAGAGGCGTGGATGAAGAAATACTTTTGGAGTGTTTGCCCGAGGAACTTCAAAGAGACATTAGGCGCCCCCTCTTTAAATTCGTGAAGAAAGTACGTTATTTCTTTTTTTCCACCACATTGCATCAGGCATCAACAATCATCATGCGTGTCGTTATCACAAATTTTATTCTGTATTCAGCTACGAATTTTTTCCATCATGGATGCAAATTTATGAAAGACTTAAACAGAACATATCCATCAAAGGGAGCAAAGTTCTGTACCGTGGTGGTTTGGTTGAGAAGATGGTCTTCGTTGTTCGCGGAAAATTGGAGAGCATCGGAGAGGATGGCAGTGTAGTAACCTTACTTGAAGGAGATTTTTTTGGCGAGGAACTAATCATTTGGTGCCTTGAGCATTCTTCACGAGACAAATGGACAGAACTTTGCTCTGTTTAAGTTAAAACAGAGCAAAGTTAAAACAAAATATCCGATTTGAATAGTAAGAGAGAAATTTAGAATTGCGTTGGAGGAACTTTCTGCGTTTAAGTCAAAACAAATAAAAGGTCTATTTTGGTTCCCAACTACACCCTATTGTCAAGCTTCTGTCAAGCTTCATCTCTATGTAACCATGTCATTCTCATTACTAGAAAAAAGAGGCAGAAGTATGACATTTTATGTAGTATGACCAAAATATATATATATATATATATATATATATATATATATATATATAAGAGAAACAAGACTATTTTATGCTAAAAAGTATTGACTAACATCGGTTTTTTTTCCCAGGTATGACTATCTTAGCATAAACTATTTTATGCTAAATATGACTTCTTCTTTTTCTTTTTTTTTTTTTTCCAGGTATAAATCGCCCTGCCGGAGAGACCTTGCAGCAATCAGAATCCAAGTAGCATGGAGATTTAGGAGGAAACGTCTTACACATGCTAGGACCTCAAGATAGAAAATATCATAACATTGGTCGTTTATTATACAGATAATGATTTAACCAAAAAAAAAAAAGGATTTTCATTGATAAAAGATTAGGGATCAAAATGCAATGTCGTGACAAAAAAATTTATCCATATGCTTTACTGTTTGTTTTTGTTTTTTTTTTTTTCAGAAAGGAAATTTTACAAGCATATATAAAAGTTTGCAAAGAAAAGAATCTGAAATACTAACGACATCTCGTTTCAAGTTTACAGATGATTGAATTCAATACGACATGTCGTTCAACGAATTCCTTAGTGACAAAAGCACAGGCAGCATGTATTAGTTTATAAAGAACATGTCGTTTTCATGTTTAAGGAAATAAAATAACTAGACGACTAAAACTATGTCCTTTTTAAACCTGTACGACGGCAAAATTTCATAGATCAAATTTTGGTACAATGACACGTAATTTGCTGAGCGACAGGAATTTTTTCTGTAAGCTACATGTCGTTTACAAATATACTCTACTCACCGATTGGTAGAATGACATGTAATTTAATTGAGTGAGGAATTTTTGTCTGTAAGCTACATGTCGCTTACAAATATACTACGGGAATTTTGTCTGTAAGCTATATGTCGTTTACAATATACTCTACCGATTGGTAGAATGACATGTAGTTTACTGTCGAGTGACGGGAATTTTGTCTGTAAGCTACATGTCGTTTACAAATTTACTCTACCGATGCAATTTTTATTAAATAGGAACATTGGTGTTAGATATTTCCTATTTTTCTTACCCTTAGAGCATTTCTCTCTCTCAAAAAAAAATATATATATAGCTGTTGGAACACTCCAGAATGTCAAAGTAATTTTTTGACTGTCTTATCTTTTTAATTTACGAAAAGGACCCCCACTATTCGTTATCTTTTGCCAATGGCGGTGGGATTCTCCCTGAATTTCTCTTGCGGGGGGCTTGCTTGCTCCAGCACTAGGTTACATTTAAACCGCCAAGAATATTAATTTTAATTGAATAATTTTATAGTAAAAACAATGAAAAATAATAATAGAATAAAAATAAATAAAGTGAAAAAAAAAAGAAGAAAAACCTCTTTTTTGGGACAAAAACATCTTTTTTCCTCGCAGACATTCTTTTTTAATTTCTTACGTACATATTCATCCCCCAATTTTTTTTTTTAATTTTTTTTTTAATAACTAAGAAAAGAGACTTTTGTCTGAAAAAGTAATAATTTATGGAAGAGGGCCAAAAGTGTAAAATACTAGGAAACGTCCCTAAGAAATAGAGGAGGAGAGGAGACATTTTCTTGCATGAAAAGAAACCAGTCGGCGCTGAGCCTCGACCCAACCACTAAGACGACGACATGACCCCCGTGGCGGTGCCGGCGGAGGGCGGCCGCCTCGCCGTCAATCCTCTGATTCCGTTGGCCGCCCCTACCGTCTTCTCAGCTTTCCGGTGCGCATCTCTTTCCTCTCTAAACTCTTCCAAAGTCTCCAGAAAATGCCTGTGCAGAGAACGAACAAAGGATTTTTTTTTTTTTTTTTTGCTCAAGTATTTATCGTTTTTCTCTTGATATATATATATATATATATTTTTTTTTTTTTTCTCATCTTCTTCTAGCGAAATGGAAGCTTGGTTTTTTTTTTTTTTTTTTTTTTAATGTGTGAGGTAAATTATGCTCTCGGTTCTGGGCTTAACAAGTCCGGGAAAGTAATATATCATATTATTTTTAAATATTTCAAGAGAGATTGAAAATAATGGGAGTTTTGGGTGTAAATTGAGATACATATCAGAATTTAGATGCGTGTGTGTGTGAGTGTATCATAATACAGAGAGTAACATAATAATGGCAGAAATTGTATTTTTTGACATGTTTTTCGATAAGATATATGTGTGTGTATATTAGGATGAAGAAATTTGATATTTTTGAAGCTTTAGTAATTTCAAAATGTTACTTTTTCATAATATAATTCGATTCAGTTTTTTTGAAGTAGACTTGTTCCAGCAATTTGGTTGAGTATTTGTATGTGGTTCTTATAGAACTAAATTCTATAGTCAAAACAAATATATTATATTTGTATCTTTGTTTGTTTCTTCTTTTAAAATTAGACGTAGAAAACGTTTTACTTGGTATGATTGAACCGTGTTTATAATATGAAAGAAGCTTATTCGTAGAAGTAGCCAATTGTGCTGAACAAAGCAAGCCCTGTACTTGAAATTTTATTTGTAGCTCCTTGTTTCCGAAGAGTCCGTAATGATTGGCTCAGTTTATGATGTCATTTTTCTAACCGCGAGTGCTGCAATAAACCCGTGTGGGTACTAGGATCTCACTATACGGTTACTATATCGTCAAGGAGGCACTATATAATTCTAAAGTAGCTTAAAAGATTGTTTATCTGAAATTATTTGGAAATGAACAAGCGTTTGTCTAATTTTTAGTATAGAAAAACTCAGTCTTGTGGATATTCTATATAGAGAGAATGAGACACACCATCTTGTTTCCAAGAGACGTTAATTCTGCAGATTTCGCCGCTAAATTGAATGTAGTTTTCAGGTGTGAGTGGCAGGGAGAACAAGATGCTAAAGTTTTGGTCTTGACTCTTCTTATGCTAAATTGAATCATACACTTGAGACAAAAATCAAATAATTGCAAAATGGAGTTGTGAAATTATAATTCATGTATTTATGTACTTAGAAAGGAAATTATATGCTCATATCTCTGATAGGACCGTATGATTTTATATGTACTAGTAGTGCAGCAGGTCTATCTATAATGTGATTATATAATTTTAATTGAAAGGATAAGAGCAGCTTTTTATTGATAAGCTCCACCTATTAATCATATAAATTGTTGTTAATTTGGTGTGTAAGCAGGTATACTCGGGTGATACGAGGAAGAGAGAGACCCAATAAGACCTCGAGGGTCGCATTTGGATATAACTGGGATGCAGTTCCTGTATTATCAAGCAGCTTGAGTTCACAAGAGCATCGTTCTGTCTCCTCTGAAGGTATGTCAAACTTCTTTTCAAGCATGATAATACAGAAAAATTGGATCCTAGAACTAATTTTGAACTTGGTCTGTCTGTCTGCATTTGAACTTGTCTATTGTCTTGTATGATAGCTGCTATTCGTAATAGAATTGATATCTGAGCACCTGGAATTGGCTTTGAAGCAATCTCTTACTTGTTTCCTCTACTGCCAGAGTGCTGCTTTTTTAAGAAAAGGTTGTGTCATGCTATTTGAGTTCTCTAAATTATATTTGTAGCATTCACAACTCACTCAGTATCATTGTCGTACTTCTTTTTTGGCAAAGCTTTTGTTGGTCAATTCAAAAAAAAAAAAAACGGATTGCTAATAATGTGAGAGTCTCAAGATTTAAGACAATTTTCATGAAGCCAAATAGCAATTAGCATCTGCAATCTTCTGTTCATCCTTACGTAACTAAAGTCAAATTAAATGCAAAGGAGCATCTCAAAGTTATAATTATGCTCCAACTCCGATTCTTATCATTTCTAGGATTGCCCATCTCGTGCCTTTCTTCTTCATCATCGATCTTCTTGATTGAGGACCAAGGTGGTCTATCTGGAGGAATTCCCGTATTACCAAATAAACGCAGATCTCCAATGCGGGTACAAGCACGCAAGAGCAGTTCAGGCAGCCTACGCTACCCTGCACAGACCGAGAAGCCAGAGTGGTGGTGGAGGACTTTGGCATGTGTTCCCTATTTGGTATCTTTACAGATTTCCGATACAGGGTTTTACGTCCAACCCTTTTTAGAACACTACGACAAATTCGAAGATCTGATATTTTACATCCCGGGCGCCGTGAAGAGGTGGTCAATGTGGTTTCCGATGCTGTATTGCTACTTATCTTACATTGGGGTGGTGAAGAACAAAGAATGGCCTCACTTCTTCAGATATCACGTGATCATGGCCATGTTACTGGAAACAGCCCTGCAAGTGGTCTGGCACTCGAGCAATTTCTTGCCGCTCATTCACTTCAAAGGGACTTTCGGAATGTACTACTGGGCAGCTGTGGGGTTCATTTACATTTTCCTCATGTTGGAGTGCATAAGGTGTGCTCTTGGTGGGAAGTATGTTAAAATCCCTTTTGTTAGCGAGTCTGCACTAATCCATACTCTCTACCATGTAGGAGGTTTCCACAAACCTTTCTAATCTGTCTCATTATTCTACTACTTGTTGTGGTGGCGATCTTTTAGGACTTCTGTTAACGAGTATTTGTACCTTGTTGCCTTGGTTATGGGCAAAACTTTTTTCAGATTATTAGACGGGGACTATAGTTACTATGAGAATTAGAAAATTTTCATGTGATTTTGTGTATCTTGATTCGCTCGCCGAAAGTTTTTACTCTCGATGGCTGGTGCGCCTTAGCCATTTGGCCAAATTTTTTAAATTCTCGTTTGGGATTAATAAACCATAATAGAGCTTTCAGCAAAAGAAAATCATAAGTGGCAAATGCAAGTTGAAACTTCTTGCAGGTAATATTGGAATGTCAAATTGTCATGTTAATTACTCGGCAAATAAGATCGGACTTCTACTGTGCAAAAAAGTTGTGTGTTTTGTCCAACCTCTTCCATTAAAAGAAAAGCCGTGCAACAAGCTTTTTTGTTTCGAAAACCAATCACTAGTCAGTTCTTTATGAGTTACCAAACGGCCTTGTACTTCAAAATAAAATTGGGGAAAAAGAAGTAAATAGTAGTTAAAAAAATTTTAAATAAGTAGCTTGTTTTAAAAATATTTGTACTAAATAATAGTAAGTAACAAATTTATCAAGTAAATTTGTCCCTGTATTTCTTCTTAACGGATTGCATATTTTCCACTAACAAGTAGATTTCATTTTTTTTTTTGAGAGAGAGAATTTTGTGGTAGATTATGATAATCCTTCTTCAACTACTAAGGATGAGGTCATGAAATGAGTCACATGAGAATCTCTCATGTCAGGAGACGTATGATTATTTAACAGACCTGATATAATAATTTAATTGAATTTAAAGAAGATACGACGATTCTATGCTATAAAACCTAAATGCACTACAATAATTATTGTGTACTTATGTTATTCTTAAAATATTTCATGAAATTGCTATATTTCAATTTCT
>CM046365.1:23717518-23784346 GCA_025413025.1 Ficus hispida
GACCCGGGTTCGATCCCCGGCAACGGCGCATTTTTTAAGCTTTCATGCCATTATTTCGTGTAAAACGGTGAAGACTTTGCTATTTATGACGTTCAACCGAAACTATATTTTTTTCTTTGGAAAAGGATAGGAAAGAAAACCTCTCAATTTTTTTGGCTAAAAGAAAAAATTCCCTCGATGTCAATATCATTCTATGGTATTTTAAAAAAAATATTTTTAAGTTCATGTTTTTTTCTATAGATTGAAAGTTTTATGGTAAGTTGTTAAAATATCATCCCCTACTCCACACGCGACCTCCAACAAGAAGCCCCCCTCACCCGCAATCTCTGGCAAAAAGGCCCCCTCCCCGTTGCAACCTCTTGCGTGAAGGCCCCCAGCCCCCCCCCCCCCCCCCACGATCTCCAGCGAAGGCGAAAAGCCCCCTCCATCCCATGTGATGTCCAACCGACTTCGAGCCGTCGACCCTTCTCAACCCTTCGACATGCCCACCCACCCCTCACCCCCCCCCCCCCCACAATGAAGGTGGGCTTTTTTTAATTCTTTTTTATTATTTTTTAATTTCTTAGTCATATACTATTATGAAATAAGATGCATAGGCTATATAAAATGGTATTTATCATAGTCTTACCCATTTTTTATTGTTAATTTATATTTTTAAAAACATTTGAATTTTTTTTTTTTTTTTTTCTGATACGATAGTGTAATCCTCAAAGAGGTCAAATTTTTGAAATGAACTCTTTCTGTTTTTCCTCTCTTACCTACCACGGACACAAAGTTATTCGGCCCAATAAAGTAGGAAGCTGAAAAACAAAATAGATTTCAAGGTTTACGATTTAACCAGTTACCCACTTTTACTTCTTTAAACGAATGATAGTTAGAGAGAACTTCGGCTTATCTTGATATGAAATTTAAAATGTCCATTACAGTTTCAACAGAGAAAGATTGAGAATCAGATTGCAACAATCAAATTAGATATACGTCGTTTTATTCCTTTTTAAATTATTATTATTATTATTATTATTTTTTTTGCCAAAGAAAAAACGCAGATTTTAACCTCAAACTTTTTGGCATGAAAAGATGAAAAAAAAAATAAATAAATAAAAGGTCGTTCAATGAAATTCAATGTAGAAACAAATAGTGGACAGATGGCAAATACCCAATAAGCCCATTTGCAGCTCCCAAACGCCGGCGGAAAAAAAAAAAAAAAAATCCATCGTTGTACTTCCATTGTAGTCTCCTTCAACTCTTATCAAAATTACAAAAACACCACTGTCTTTTACACTAAATTCCAACTCCTTGTTTGGATGACATGCATTATCACTATAGAGTGTTTTTTCCCTTTTTTTTTTCATAATTATTAATTTTCAAACTTATTATGTATAATATTCTTTTAAAAAAATATATCAATCTTTTTAAAATTTTCACACAATACCCTTTTTATTTCAAATAATTTTTTATTTTCAATAAATTTTTTTTTATGCATTCAAATATTATCTCATTTTCCAAATTCTATCAAAACAGAACCTAAATCACCAAGCCAGTCGAAAAGGACACTACCGTAATTTCACTACACATAAATCTAAAAACACCCCCTGAATTGCCGGCGTACGATATACTTTGCCGCCACTTACGAATCCTTTTTTTTTTTTTTTTTCGTATCAAATGATTCAATCTGATTTCTTTCAAATACAAACCAACAAAAATCCTAAACATTCTTCACTCATTTTCTCAATGCTCTATTATACTCGAACCAAACACTGAGAAGGAAAAAGGGAAAGAAAAAAAAAAAAAAAGAAACCGATGGAGAAGGAAAACGAATTATCTGTCGTTTTGGACCAACCCGTAGGGAAGCTCCGGAGGCCAAAATACCGTGAAGTAAGCTCTCGTTTTCTGTCCCCTTCATCTCCCTCCAATTCGCTCGATATCGGAAACCCGACTCCGATTCAAGCCCTTTCGCCGGTTCGACGAAAACCCGAATCGCGAAAGAACCGGCCGGCTCAGCTCGATGACTCGGCGTCCCTGCGTGGACTTTGGCCTTCGTCCACAGCTTCTTCGTCGTCGTCTTCGGCCGCTAAGATCTCCACTTTGGCCGATCACCTCGGAAACGACAGGCTTAATGACCTTCTCGAGCGCAAAAACTCTGTTTTTCTCGATAGACAGAGGAGTTCCGGAGAGTATAGTAACAGGTTTGAGAATGACAGAGTCGTTTCAAGTACTAAAGAAAATCGCAGACCCGTTATCGGAGGTTCGATGAGGTACACCGTGACTCCACGGCTTTCGGGGAAATCTTCTTCTTCTTCTTCTTTGTCGTCTGCGAGTAAGGTGTTCAATAGCGCTGAAATCACTCCTGGGAGATTATCTGTTGATGAAAGTGCTGTGTTTCAGAAGCCGTCTCGAAGAATGTCGGATTGTTTTACGGGTAGTATGGATTCGGGATCGAAGTTCAGTGATACCGGCTCGGCGACGTTTTCGAGAGAGAAAAAATCCGGCATTGAAGTTTCTTCGAAGTACATGAGTGACATAGGAGCAAGGCACAGAAGAGGGACTTCGGATTCAAGCATATCGAACTCGGACAATTCTCCGAGGTTGGGGAAGTTCACGTTTCAGAAAGCCATCAAGAGGGCTAATTCACTCACCGGGTACGGAAGTTCGAAGTCCCAATGGGCGATGTCGCCCGGGAGGTCAGATTCACCAGTATTATCGGTGGAGAACAAAGGGAAACTGATGTCGTTTTCGAGTATGAAACCGCCCAATAGTCCCTCGAGAACCAAAGGGGTGGAGAAATTGCTCAACTTGGGTTTTGACCTGTTCAAGGCTAAGAAATCTTCTTCTTCATCTCCTTCTCCTTCTTCGTCTTGTAATTCGTTGCCGGGAGGGTACAGCGCCACGGAGCCCGGTCATCAACTCCGGATGCTTCATAACAGACTGATGCAATGGCGTTTTGCAAATTCTAGAGCTGATTCTGCCAATGCCAACTTAGCTAATCATGTAAAGGTACATAATTTCTTGCTGTATAGTGCGTTTGTCTTTTGTAGCTAATTTTGATTAGACCAATAAAAGAAATGTTTTAGACCATTTTGGTTTCTTTGGTGTACCTTGCAGAGCAATTTGACATGTGCTTCGGATAGTCTTGCAAAGTTACGACATTCTGTGGTACAGAAAAAACTACAGCTTGCCAAGGAAAAGCTTGAGATGAAGTTGAATTTTGTACTTCAATCTCAGGTCAGTAGCTAAACATATTCGATTGAAAAAATGATTATAGTTATTTTCAACTAGGCCAAAAAGGTTATAAATTGAATACCAATGTGTGGTCATTTTGTGTAGCTTAAGCTATTAGAAGGCTGGAGAGATATGGAGAGGCAACACTCGGCCGCGGTTTCCATGACCAAAGAATCTTTACAATCTGCTATCTGTAAAGTACCCCTAATAGAAGGGGCAAAGGTAGGCCAGAAGAAAGCCATTTTTATTCTCTCATTTAAGGTTGTTTCTAAAGAAGAGCCAGTGATTATGTTTTAATAAAAATTTAACCATGTAGGTCGATGTGCAGTCGGCTTCGGTCACCTTCCAACATGCTTTGAATCTCATGTCTTCAATTAAGTCAATATTGACAACATTTTCACCCTCGGTATGTTGCAGTACTTTGTTAAAGCTACAGAAAATCTGTAAAAAGCCATGAAAATCTTAAACGTCGTATATTTTTTTCAACAGACTGAGGAGACCGTTTCACTAATGTCGGAATTAGCAGAGGTGGTTGCACAAGAAAAGCTACTTGTAGACGAGTGCCATGAGCTTTTAAGGAACATATCCAATTTAGAGGTAAATTTCAACTATGAGTTGCAAAATGAGTAATTTCTAGTGCTCTTTCCTTGTTTAATCTTGTTCTTATTTTGTGTGGATTAGGCTGAAGAAAGGAGTTTGCGATGTAGTATTATGCAAATCAAGCCTTTACAACAACAGAAGACCAAAAGTGGATAAAGAAGGATAAGAAATCAGTTCAAGCTCTTTTATTTTTTTATTATTATTTTTTTAAGACGAAGCACTCGTCATATTTATGAGCATCTTAATATGACGTACATGTGACTTGTAATTAGGGCTCTTGCCACCAAAAAAATTAAAAACCTGCTATCAATTTATGAGCATCTTAATATGTTGCCAATGAAATGGAAGAAAATAATTTGCCATCATGATTCCATGATAATGCCAGCCAAACTCGAGTTAAATCTGACTCAAAATATAATATTGAATAAAACCTGAGTTAATGGACCTATCTACGCAAGGCACAACCCTTGTCATGATGTACCAAGTCAGCCAAGTGAGAAGATGGGCTATCAAAGTCGAGAGATCCGACGAGAGTGGGATTGTTGGAGCTCTAAGACTCTTTGGGCATGTCGTTCCTGTCCAAGAAATTTGGTCTCAAGCTAGCTTTATGGTCGTGAGGGCGGTGTGCGACAGTCTTCTGTTCACAAGAGGTCGTGGCCGTTGGGTTAGAGTGTTCTTCCCAGATGGATAGAGGCGGAGCCAGAAACATATTGTGGGGGTCGGTTTACAATTTTTTTTTTATTAATGTAAATAGAATTATAATATGTAAAGGAATTAGAAGATTGTAATTAATCAGTTTTTTTTTTTTTTTTTTTTTTTTTTTTTTTTATAAATACGTGTATATTTTATGTTGAGGTACAGAATTTTACTTTTTTTTTATATTCAGTGGGGCGTATATCAATTTTTTTTTTAAAGATAAAATAGATTTTAATGGGAACTATGTGAGAATTTTTAATGCCTAAATAGTCCCTAAAATCTTTAGAATGTGACGGTTTGATTCATGTTCTCTTTTTTTTTCTTTTTTTTTTTTCTGAGATAATACTGAACTTTATTTTTTGGTGAATTCAGTCATTTCCGTTAAACTCCGTTTAATTTTTAACAAATATTACGTAAATGACCATTTTTATAGTAAAAAAAAAAACTAAAATATCCTTTAATATCTCAAAATTCCCTCTCTCCCCTCCCTTTTTCTTCCGCGCCCACCCCTCCCCCCCCCCCCCCCCCCAACCAAAACCCCAACCTTTGTAGGCAAGTTGGCGATCCCTAACCCATCTCCAGTTGTCGTCCCCATCATCCCCAAGTGTAGATTTGGGTCCCCACGAGTTTCAAGCAGTCATGCCCCCCACCCCCCACCACCGCGCCCCCAACTAAGATCTGGGTTCCTCCGCTGCCCTCCTCCCGCGACCGCCCAGTGCACTCCTCCCGCCCCCCCCCCCCCCCCCCCCCCCCCAAACCGAGTTCCGATTCACAAAACGTGCTTCTCACGTGACCGATTTTTTTTTTTTTTTAACGGAAAGGACTAAATTGGCCAAAAAATAGTATTTTATAGTTATCTCAGTAAAAAAAAAAAAGGGATCAAAACGTCACCTTCTTAGGCCAATTACTCTTTGTTAAAATGTAACATGAATGTTATTGATGATACACCAATTTATGTATTTGTTTTTGAAAATCAATACCTTTCTATTCTCAAACAGAACTCAGTATATATCTATTCACTTTCAACATTCCTTATGAATTTACTAATAGAATTAGTTGTCTATCGGAATCATAGTTTTCTTGTAGTTTGAGGTTATATGGATTGGTATTGTGTTTTTCAATTTTAATTTTTTTAATTTGACATAAGGAGAGTACACCTTATAGTGGGGTTAAAAATAAGGTTATCATTAGAAAATGCCTATAATCATCTTTATTTTGAAACTAGTAAGGCCAGCATGTGCAAGGCACGTGCTTGGTCTGAAAACGTGATCAGTAAAATGTTTAAAGAAATGCATAAAGAATAAAAACATCAACAAACATGAAATTGTTTCAAGAAAAAGCTAGCTGAAATGAAGAGCAAATTCATCGAGACAAAACTCAAGAATGAAAGCCTTGTTCTTTAAGAAGCCAATAAATCACCGTACTTTGACATTATAACCGATCCATAAGAGTTTCCTTATTAATTGCCTTCATTTTCTCTCTTCATTTTCAAAATCCTTGTTCTCTTACCTTGTAGAACATGTATTGCTACTTTTGTCCTTGAACAAAAATAATCTCGTTGTTGACCCTATTTCCATCAGATTCCTGCTAAAAGAAAAAGGAAAGAGAAAAGACAAACAATTTCAACAAGGAAAAATTAAAGCAGAAGATAACATAAGTGGGAAACGTCAAAGAGGAGGCAAAAATGCAATCTTAACAACTCCTGAATCTTTCGTTCCTCAGTAGCACTTCTATGTAATCCCTCTGATTTAAATCCAAAGTAGGTCTGCTTCCATCGTGCTCTGCCCACCGTGGAACAGCAGCTTGTGGGGGTGGCAGACGAGCAAAGAGGACGAGGTCGGTGACGCCGGCAAGAGGAGGAAGACGGCCAAGCACTTGCAGATGGCGCGGCGGGGGTTGCTGGCAAAACTCCGGTGGCAGAGTTGGTCGGGGGATGATTTGTCGTCTTTGGTCCTTTCGCCTAAGTGGGGAAAGGAAAGCCAGCTAAATTAATTTGTCGTCTTAGGTCCTTTTGCCTAGACGACGAAAGGAAAGCCAGCTCATTTATGTAATTCAACAAAAAAAATAGAGGACAAAAATGATAAGAATCATCTAAATATTTTATTTTAAATATATTTTAATAATATTTATTTTTTTATTTTTTTTTTTTTTTTTTTATATTCTAAAATTTTTTTTATATATTTTTTTAATTTAAAATATAAAGTATATTTTAAATATGAGTTTTTTTATTTTTATTTTTTATTAGAGTATGCTTGGAAGTCATACTCTAAATTGGATATGCATTAGTTGTCTAAATATTAGAATTTTGCTGTTAACTTGTTATTATATAAATTTGTTTATAAATTAAAATTTAATTTGGAGTCTAATTTAAAGGAAATAAAAGTCATTTTGTGTTTAATAAAGAGGTTTTTATTTTTAAAATTTAAATGGGAGAGATCAAAATAAATACTAGATTATTATCTTTTAAAATAATAGTAAAAATTAAAATATTATAATTAAATAACATAATTAGGTATTAGGTTAAACTAAAATGAAACTAAAAGGATAAAAACTCAAAAAAAAAGACCCCAAATCACCAACCTCCTCTTCTCTCCCTATCCATGCAGAGTCGTCGCCGGCGATCCACCATTGTTGCCGATCGGAATCCGCTGTCATTGTCGTTATCACCGACGATGGCTCTACTCCGACACAGTAGCTTCGCGATCTCGGCCAGAAGCTTCGCAATCTTTGCCGATGATGAAGGTCCTCCTCATCGTTGCCATCAGCCAGAAGCTACGGTGGAAGGATCTCGCGAATCGGAGGAGATGCACAGATCCGATGATGAGAAACGCAGCACAGATATGAGGAAGAAACGCAAATCGGAAAACCTCAACGGCGAGAAATGCAGCAGGATAACGATGAAAATCGCCAGAGACAGTGCGAAAAATCGCCGGAGACCGTGCAAAAAATCACCGGAAATCACGAAGAAAATCAAGGGAACATCGCGGGGAAATCACCGTGCGACGTGTCGGCACCGGATCTTGGACCTCCCCGCCGTGGTTTCTTCAATCGTCGGGCTCGTTATCTTCTACGGCGAAAACTTGTTTGGGTAACGGGTTTTGGGGGCTGTTTTACAATTTTCAGTAAAATTAGGAATTATAAATATTTACTAGTTAATCTTAGTATTTAGTAAGTAATATATTTATTTACACTAAAAAGTGTCCATAATATTTGACATTCCTACCCGTAAGTAACTTGTCTTACTAGTAAATCCTTTATTTCATAGTAAATATTTAGATTTATTGATAATTATGTTAAAGTAAGAGGAATTTATTGATCATTTTTAAAACAACATCAACACTTTGATTTACTAGTACATGCTAAGATTTACCAATAAACATTTGATTTGCTTAATAAAATGATAAATATGTGATTTTCCAATAAATCCACTGTTTATATAGTAAATATATTATTTTGAAATATATTTATTTATTGATATTTACAAGGAAATATAATTATTCTTTATAAATAGCAGATCTATTAGTTGGAAATAAACTTACTTACACATGCTTTTTTAGAATTACAGATTTATTATAACTTAATAATAAGCCCAAATTTTAGTAAAAATTATGAATCGACCCACCCAAAATTGTTAGTTTATCAATTCTCCTAAAAACTTAAGCTGTTAGGAAGTGGATCAACAATAGTTTTATATTTCAACACTCCTCCTCACGTGCAGTCCAGACAATGGGCAAACATGAGGACAAATATTAATTTGAAAGTCCAACACAAATTATAAGAAATCCGAAACATATTAAAGGCCCAACACGCAATAATAATAAAGGGGGTTAAATAGTGTAATTACAGGAATTCGAACTCAGAACCTCCTGCTATGATACCATGCTAGTTTACCAATTCTCCCAAAAGCTTAAGCTGTTAGGAAGTGGATCAACAATAGTTTTATATTTCAACAAAAATACCCAAATCTCATCGGCCATTTGTTGCCGCCGTCATCACAGGTTAGTTGGATGTCGAACCTCGCCGGCATCGGAGATAGAAAGAGAAAACAGAAACTAAAATAAATATCATCATATCATGGGGATCCGAGAAACACGCAAACTTTAGAGATCGGATTGAGCTTTAGAGATCGTGATCTCACCGGCATCAGAGATAGAAAGAGAAAACCGCAATTAAAATAAACTGTTGCCATATCACAGGGATCCGAGAAACATGCAAACTTTAAAGATCACGATCAAGCTTAGGAAAGTGGGTCATCGATGATGAAGATCATTCGTGAAGCTTTCAAACCAGCCACCACCGCCACATTATCGAAGATCAAAGAAGCGCACGCCATCTGGAGATTGGGATTGAGCTCCTAAACCTCTAGTCGTCGGCGCAGAGATCGTAACCTTTGTTTCTCCATCGCGATTGGAGATTGTTGCGATCTCATCTCATGTTGGACATCACGATCTAACCAAGACGCCATCGATCTAACCTGTCTAAGGACTTCGAAGTCATCGTCGTCGTATCGCAAGGTCACCGGAACTTCTACAGTCACCGACTGCGAATAAGGCTATGAAGAAGACAAACGTTGCTAGGGCAAAAAGGAATTCTACTTCCAATAAACTGTAAATATGCTATAATTTTTATAAATTGTTAGATTGCTACATTTTTACAATAGGTTTTCAAGTTATGCTATGTTATATAAATTCCCAAATCTAAATCACATTCATCTTTTTCTTCTTCTAAATCATATTTTATTTTATTTTGCCCTAAACTTGAGTTGAGATACCAATCATTTATCAATTAATTGGATTAAAAAAAATCCTCTTAGGGAAAAAAAAAAAAAAAAAGGAAATTAGGGAATTTTCTCGACGGCGTCGTTTAGATCGCTAACTCTCAGGGTCGCAGTCTCTGGAGCAATTTTGTTCTCTCTTTTGTCACTCATTCGAGTTTTCGCCCATTTTTAACAGCGACAGCTCCGCCTCTCTCTCTCTCTCTCTCTCTCTAAGAAGCTCAAAACCATGGCGACATTAGCAGCGGCTGCAGCCCGCCGAGCCGCAACCCTAAGCCGAGTGTCTTCTCTAAAGGCAGCCACCAATTTCATTCAACGCCGAGGTCTCGCCGGCGCTGCAGGTAAATCCGATTTCCAATGTTTCTCTTTCATTTACTTTCTTCTTGATCTTGGTAATTGGAAATTGGAATCTGAAAGCTTTTGTTCCCTTTATATTGCTTTCTATTTGGTCCCCAAGAAATTTGAGGAAAAAAGAACAAATTTGCTACCTTTTTCCCTTTTATATAAATCTTATTTGATTTTGTATGATTTTTGCTTTTCATCTTGTTGGCGATTTAGAAATCGATGTTCGGATTTTGTTTTGTTTAGTTTGAGAATGTTCACACTCATTTGAGGATTTGCAGATCACCATGGTCCCCCAAAGGTTAACTTGTGGCAAGACCCAATGAGCCCCTCCAAGTGGAAGGAAGAGCATGTAAGATTTATTTTATTTTTTTCTTTGAGATTGTTAATACATTTGTTACCATTGGTATTGGTTTTCTCCAAGATTATTATTTTGAATAGTGTCTTTTAAATAGAAGAAACAATTTTTACTCTTGGATTTCAAATGAAAAGAGTAATTGGTCCAGATAGTTCCTGAATTCTTAAAAAGTGACGGTTTGGTCATGTTTTATTTTTTTTTCGAGATGATTTTGAATTCTTGAAATGTTGGTCATTATAGTCCTTTCCGTCTAATTTCGTTAATTTCCAACCGAATAAGAGAGTATTTTAGTAATTTATTAATAATTAATTTTAAAAAAATTATAAAAAAAACTCGTAAAAACTGAAAATTCATCCTTCCCTCCTCTCTCTCTCTCTCCAATGGCAAATAAACCCAGATTGAGATTTTTTTGTTTGGGGGGGGGGGGGGGCAAACCAAACCCAAATCGTATACTTTGAGGGGGGAGGGCCAAACCCAGATCCCAGCGGCGGTGGGGCCTTGCGCTGGGCCGGGGGGGGGGGGGGGGGGGGGCGAGACTTAGATCTGAACTGGGGGCCTAAAACTAGATCAGAGCCATGAGAGGGGAGGCCGAGCCCAAATTGCGACGGGGTGGGGGCCGCAGGGGCGACGCTTATCCGAATTGGGGGGGCCGAAACCCATATCGAAACGTGCAGGGGGGGGGGGGCTTTGGATTTGGTTTTCCTCAGCTCGTGGATTGGGTGGGTGGGTGGGTGGGTGGGTTGGGGGGGGGGGGGGGGGGGCGGGGTGGCACTTGGATTCACATTAGTAGGGAGTGGGTTCAGGTTTCAGGGCCCATGCTTAGTGGCGGTGCCCGGGGGGGGGGGGGGGGGGGTGACTAGATCAAAGTTTTGTTTGGGGGGACCCAAATCGGGTTTTAAGGGGGGGGGGGGGGGTGTGGGTTGGGGAGGGTCGGAGCCGCGAGAGGGGGGGTGGCGCCTTGGATTTGATGTTAGTAGGGAGTGGGTTCGGGGTTCGGGGGGGGCCAGAGCAGATCGGGGTTCGGTAAAGGTTTTTTGTTGGGGGGCTTGTCATCGGCTTCTTTGTGGCCGGCCAGCCTGGGGCAAACCAAACCCAGATCGAGTACTTTGAGGGGGGAGGGGGGTGGGCCAAACCCAGATCCCGGTGGCGGTGGGGGCCTCGCGGGGTGGGGGGGTGGGGGGTGAGAGAGACTTAGATCTGAAACGGGGGGCCTAAACCCAAATTGGAGCCACGAGAGGGCGGGCCGAACCCAAATCGGGCTGCGGTGGGGCACGCGGGGGGCGAGACCCAAATCCGAATTTAGGGGGCCGAAACCCAGATCAGAACCGCACGAGAGGGGGCTTTGGATTTGGTTTTCCTCGGCGGGGGGGGGGGGTTGCTCCTTGGATTTGATGTTAGTAGGGAGTGGGTTAGGGGCCCAAGCTTAGCAGCGGTGCGGGGGGGGGCGACCTAGATCGGAGTTTTGTTGGGGGCGGACCCAAATCGGGGTTTTTTGTTTGGGGGGGGGGGGGGGGGGTGAGGGGGGGGGGGTCGAACCAAATCGTGGCGGTGGTGGGGCCACGCGGGGGGGCGAGACCCATATTCGAATTGGGGGGCCGAAACCTAGATCGAAACCGCACGAGGAGAGGCTTTGGATTTGGTTTTCCTCAGCTCATGGATTGAGTGGGTGGGTTTTGTGGGGGGGGGGGGGATTTGATGTTAGTAGGGAGTGGGTTTGGGGTTCAGGCCATGCTCAGCGGTGGTGCCGGGGGGCAACCTAGATTGGAGTTTTGTTGGGGGGGGACCAAATCAGGGTTTTAGGGGGGTGGGCGTGGGGGGGGCCATTGGATTGGTGGGGGGGCCAGAGCGGATCGGGGTTCGATAGAGATTTTTTTGTTGGGGGGCTCGTCATCGGCTTCTTTGTGGCCGGCCAGCCTGGGCCAAACCAAACCCATATCAAGTACTTTGAAGGGGGGGAAGGGGTGGGCCAAACCCAGATCCCGGCGGCGGTGGGGCCTCGTGGGGTGGGGTTGAGAGAGACTTAGATTTGAAACGGGGGGGCCTAAACCCAGATTGGAGCCATGAGAGGGGGGGCCGAACCAAATCACAACGGTGGTGGGGGCACGCGGGGAGGCGAGACCTAGATCCGAATTTGGGGGGGCCGAAACCCAGATCGGAACCACGAGAGGGGGGGACTTTGGATTTGGTTTTCCTCAGCTCATGGATTGGGTGGGGTGGGGTGGGGGGGGGGGGGGGGGGTAGGGGAGGGGTTGGCGCCTTGGATTTGATGTTAGTAGGGAGTGGGTTAGGGGCCCAAGCTCAGTGGCGGTGCCGGGGGGGCAACCTAGATCGGAGTTTTGTTGGGGGGGGGGACCAAAATTGGGGTTTTTTGTGTGTGGGGGGGGGGGGGGGGGGTGGTGTCGGGGCCATGAGAGGGGGGAGGGGGGCCGAACCCAAATCGTGGCAGCGGTGGGGCACATGGGGGGGCGAACCCAGATCGAATTGGGGGGCGAAACCCAGATCGGAACCGCACAAGGAGGGGCTTTGGATTTGATTTTCCTCAACTCGTGGATTAGGTGGCTGGGTGGGTGGGTTTGGGTTTGGGGGGGTGGGGGGGGTGTTGTGTGGCGCCTTGGATTTGATGTTTGTAGGGAGTTGGTTCAGGGTTCGGGGCCCAAGCTCAATGGCGGTGTGGGGGTTCAACCTGGATTGGAATTTTTTTTTTTTTTTGGGGGGGGGGGGGAGGGTGTGTGTGTGTGCCCGCTGGATCGGGGTTTGGTAGGGGGGCCAAATCAAATCGGGGTTCGGTAGAGGTTTTTTTGTTGGGGGGCTTGTCATCAGCTTTTGCGTGGCCGCCCAGCCTTGGGGGGGGGGGGGGGGGTTGTGTGCAGATCTAGCGCGGGGTGGGATGGAGTGGGCTTGTCGCTGGTGATGTCTCTCTTTCCTCTTTTCTCTCTCTCCTCCCCATCCGGCGACTCTCTCTCCCCCTTCCCCTCCGCCAACTCACCCCCCCCCCCCCGTTGCAACTCCCTCTCTCTCCCCTCCCCCTCCGCCGGCTCCCTCCCTTACTCTTTGCTTATCTGGTTTTTTGTTTGGCTGCCCAAAAATAATTTTCTAGTTTTGGTGTTTTGTGGTTTGAGGGAAAAGAAAAAAAAAAAAAAAAAAACTGACGGAAAAGATAAATCAGTAAGGAAATGGTTAACTAAGGGGTATTTTGGTCTTTTTATTACAAAAAATTATGACTTGAGCAAGATTTCATTAGAAATTTAATGATTTTGGACTGAAGGGACTATAATGGCCAATATTTTAAGAGTTCAGGGTCATCTCGGCCAAAAAAATAAAATATGGACCAAATCATCACCTTATAAAATGTTCAGGGACCATTTAGGCCAATTACTCTTATGAAAATTGGAAACATGAAAACATGTAGTTGTCCCTGATTTCTCAAGAAATCAATCTGATATGTTAACATTCTCTCACTGAATTGCATCTTGGTTATTTTGGTTTAAATTGGGAGCTA
Source organism: Ficus hispida (assembly GCA_025413025.1). NCBI lineage: Eukaryota > Viridiplantae > Streptophyta > Magnoliopsida > Rosales > Moraceae > Ficus > Ficus hispida. Next base: position 23,731,007 of record CM046365.1, read on the forward strand.
ATTTCCAATTACGTTAACGCTTTGTTGCGAATGTTATTTTGTAAATCTTGGAGACTTTTCACTCTTGCTCTGTCTGTTCTCTCCTTTTCTTCTTGTAGTCTTTCCGTTTTGAAAATGATAACCCGGAAGTTGGATAATATGAGGATTGGATGGGGCTTGGAAGGGAGTTGTTCAAGGAAATCTTGGCTTAACTATATCATAACTAAATTGATCTACGCGTTTTTTCTTTGAAAGTCGTAATCACTTGAATTTTCAATGCAACAGAAGTTATTAGGTAAATGGTGTTGGAAAATTGTCTTGATTGTGTGTATGCTTTTGCAGTTTGTAATTGTCTCTTTATCTGGTTGGGGCCTGCTTTTCTTTGGAGCGTACAAATTCTTTACCAAGGGAGGCAAGAAGGAAGAGGTACTTGGCCTAGTTATCATATCTGCCATTGTGTTTTGTGCTGTGTATATAATATGGTCAGGGCATGAAAAGCATTTAGCACCATTAGTGTTTAATCAAGTTGTCTGTGCATAATTTTTTATTCTTCCTTTGTATGTGAAAAGTTATCCAATGGTTATTATCATGATTCCAGGAAGTCAAGGGTCGTAAGAATAGAACTTTTCAATCATAATACTTCTTGCTTGCTAATCAAGATTAGTATGGACAATGACGCAATAAATTTATAGAGCACGCATTACCTGAGAGCTTGTGTTGGTGTTCGTATTCAACATACAAATACTGATGTCTAAAATAGACTTTTGTAGTCCTTTTTCTTTTAATTAAGATTCTAAGAAGATAAACTTTCGATAGCCACCTTTTTGACCATTTGTTGGAAAGACTGCAATTATGTTGCCCTTCTGGAGTTCTTCCTTGCATTTTCATCATTAGAGGCGAATTTTATTTTTCAAGATATAGCCTCCTTTTAAGGTCCTAATTGTTTATGGATTTTCTCTTCAATTGTGTTGTTTATGGATATATTTCTAATTGATGGTCAATTCCTTTCATCAAGCAATGCTTTCCTAACCACGAACGTTTTTTGTGTGAAGTGCAATATGTTTAATATTCAGTTTTAATAGAAATACGCCTTGTGTAACTGTGCGTTTATGCAAACATATACTGTTTATGATGCTTACTTTATTTGTCTGTTTGTGTTTGCAGAAAGTGGTGGAAGCATCACAATAAGGGGTCGAGCTTCGATGTCACGGATTTGTTTGATAATAATGTTTTGATTGGACTTGACATGCCTGAGAAATTCATTTTCATGCTCGCAAAAACAACTCTGATGGTTAATCTTGGCTCATTGCAGTATTATCGATTGACTTGGAGGTCAATTTGATTTAGCGTGAGGGCGTGTCTCTCTACATTTACTTGCACTTTTGTAGTTGCCGTTTGTTTTGAGTGCATCAAACCTTCTATGCTTGCAATAAATGACACGACTTCCTTCATGTTCAATTTTCTTTTTTTCTTTTCTTGAAGTTCAGCTCATATAGTACGCTTATATAGTTTAGGAAAATCGAATTCTTTAATAAATACATGAGGCAATATTCTCAAGTTTCTTTTTATTATTAAAATAGGGACTTTTTAATGTTCTTAATAACTGAACTAAATCGCATATGGTATCTCAAAACGATTGACAAAAGGAATATAAGTTTAATAATGGATGGATATGGATGTTCTTAATTGTAAAGAAAAATATGTACAAATTGTCAAGTACCATAGCACTTTGACATGCTTAGACATGAAGTCATGTTGGCTTTGCATGACCGGGTTCGATTATCGACATCTTGGGTGCTCTGTCCATGGCTATTTGTGATATGGAACAGTGAAGGAAAATGTTTCTATTTGGTTTCCATTTTCCAATGATTAACAGAAATCTGAGTTGAGTGGCTCTTTGTGATATGTATTGCGTTACAACTAAGCATTTGAATGAAATCTAAGCTCTTATCTGAGTTTCAAACAAAAGAAAACAGACATCTCAGGCGATAGATATACATGTTTTAACACCTCTTTGGCGAACAAATCTTCATCATAAGCATGCATTTAAAAAAAAAAAAAAAAAATTTAAAAAGTGTTAATCAGTTAGAACTCTGACTCATCAATTTCCTCCTTGTAGTCTTCATTACTAATTCCATCACCATCTTCATCTCCATGTTTTCTTCCAGATTCTTGAGAAACCACGCCTTTCTTAGTCATCTCAAAAGGAGGATCCTCTGCTTTTCTTCCTTCTAATTGTCTATTATCTTCCACCAGTAGTACTCCTCCCTTCGAAGCTGCTCTCTTTACTCTGCTCTTCAACTCACCATTATCATCTCCATAGAATCTTACACTCCTCAACCTCGTCACTCCGCTTAATTTTCCATTGTTCTCCAATCTCCTGTTCTTAGCTATCAGTCTCCATCTTTTCGCCTTAATATTATTACTCACAGAGCCACGTTTGTCATTCTTCTCGAAGCTGCCTCGGATTTCCAATTCCATTCCTCCTTTAGCAGTAGTCCCAGGATTCTCCTCACCTTCACCTTGAGAATTTCCATTTTTTCCCAACTGTCCATTTCCTTTCACTGTAAACTCTTCACTTTCCATATCCTTTCCAACAATATTCTGATCCGAAACCACACCAGCTGAATTTGCAACACCGAGACTTAAACTCACATTCTCATGTTTAGAATCTTCACTCTTGTTTGCGGGGTTTTCACGTTCCGCTTTGATTCCATTTTCATCTTCATCGCTTGCAGCTTCACCATTACTTCTCTCAAGATTTTGGTCGGCCTCGGTTATATTATTTACCTGCGACTTCGAAGGGACCTTTTCAGGGTATTGAAGCCGGTGTTTCAAGTCCTCATCCCAGCTTCCTTGTGCTTCAAGTTTTCAACCAAGGCCATCACTTGACGATTTTCCATTTCATTGCCCATCTGATCTTGTACCTTGAGCATTTTGATCTCGTTCTGCTTCTCCTCGATCGCAATCTCCATGGTCTTCTGTTCATCTTTAAGCGATTCAATTGTTGATTGCATCTCAAGGAGCCTCCTGTCAAGCTCCATCTTTTGGTTTCTGAGAGAGTATATTTTCGATTTCATCTCTTCATTCTTACTTTTCACTTCTTTGATATAGTCCCGTTCTTTCTGTGATAACATACACATAACAGTAAGTTCTCGTACTCATTAGGATTAACGGTTTCATCATGTGGTACGACATACAATGTCTATGTACATGTAATTATTACAGATTCGTTTGGATCATCGAGACTGTTTTTGGACATCATTTAAAAAGTTTTCTATAATATTCTCTCTCATAAAAATTTGAGTTCATGTTATTTATATATATATATATATATATATAAAAGAATATAAGTTTAAATTTGATTTTCAAATCTATGATTCAAAGATGGCTACTTCTACATGAACGTTTAGATTACAAACCGTTTGGTAAAAGGGAAAGAAAAATAAGAGGGAAAGGTTAGTAGATAAGGGCATTAAACTCTAATTTGAATCCTTAACCAATTTCATTACTATCTTAAAATGTGATAAACAAAGGACTTGTGCACTGAAGAAGAAAAGGCCAAAAAAGGGTGAGATATATATATATATATATATAAGGAGTGGTGCATACGTGGATTGGTTAGCAAAAGAAGAGAGTGACACGTAAGGGGGATGCATGCAAGAGAGAGAAACGGAGGGAGATGAGAGAGAGAGAGAGAGATTGCAATGCAAATGGGGAAGGAAGTGAGAGTGAGAGTAACCTGCAAGAGGAGATGAAGGGAGAAGAGCTCGTTGTCTTTCTCAGTGATGAGGAGGTTGAAGATGCGTCTTTCCCTGAGCTTGTGGAGAATCATGAACCCAAGCAACGCAGCCCCAAATGCGATGAGCAACATCACCCCGTATGACCTTCCCCCTGATCTACTATTTCCTCCATTACCACTTCCATTTCCTTTGTTGTAAGATCCCCCAATTGTCATCTCTCTCTCTCTCTCTCCTCTAAACTCAATGTGACTACGAGTACCAAAGCAAATTTGTAATAAGGAGAAAAATGTTCACTCTCTTTTCTGTGTTGTTCACTTTTTCTCTCTGTGTTGGTTGATCGGAGGCCTATAATAGAGTGAGTTGCTTTGCTTGTCATGTAAACATGACCCCCAACCACTCCTCCTAGTCCTCTCTCTCTCTCTCTCTCTCTCTCTGTTTTTCTCAAATGACAGCCGAGTTAACAAGGGTTTCTTATAGTTGGAGAAGCATGGGAGTTGTGTCAGGCGCTAATTCTGGTGACTCTTTTTTTAAACATTATTTTTTTATATTCTCGAATTTACCCAACTGCCCCTGTTGATTTGGAATTAGTAGCTGCATTCGGCCTTTCAATTCATCCACTTGAGTTGAAGAATCGGAGTTATTTTGATTGAATTACGTTGAGTTTTCAATCATGTGTTTAGTTGAAAATAAATATTTGGAGTTATATATTGTAAAAATTAAAATTTATATGGATTTTTTTTTGTTTTTTTTTAAATTTATGTAATTAAAAAAAATTATCTCATTTCGATTTGAAATAATAAAGTTTATAATTTTTAAAGTTTTAGTTTTTAAGTTGAAGTTAGAGTTTGAATTGTGAAATTGAATTTATATTTTAAGGAAAGAAAATAAGTGGAAAGCAAATAATAAATAGGAGAATTAGCATATATTCATATATATATATATAGTTGGTTTTGGTTAAAATTAGTAAAAAAGGATAGTTTTAAATATATGGTCTGTGTTAAAATTAGTAAAATGTGATGTATGTCTGACAAAAACGATACTTTTAATTATATATATATATATATATATATATATAGTATATTACATATGCTTTCGTTAAACTAGGATCTAGATTCTATCCAAGTCAACTCTTGTCAATGATATGCTGCATTAGAGATTGATTTCACATTTATATAGTTATATATTGTTGAAATCATAAATATTCGAAAGAGAAGACTTCATTTAGAAAAATGTCAAGGTCTGTTATGGTTATCCACATTAAGAACCAAAAGTTAACGGAGAAAATGAAGTTAAAAAAGGAGCGATGGTGAAGCTTTTTGCTTTTTAAGTACTTTTGTAGAACAAACTTCAATTAAAGAGAGAGAGCATGTGATGTGGAGGGGAATGGTGGAGGGATTTCATGACCTTGTGATAGGTGTTGGCAATTGGTAATTCTTTAGGATGCAAGTGCCAACAAAAAATTGCATGCATTTACAATATAAATATTATATATATATATATATATATATGTGATATATTTTGTGTGAAAGTCTACTCTGGGGAAAAAGGAAAAAGAGGAACTTGAAAACTACGATATGCTCACATGATGACCATCAACTGTGTATGGTATAGCATTGCATGTAAACTGCGAGTGCAAGGGATCTGAATACTGAATAGCTTCGCTTTATTCAACCAACTTTGATCTCCTCCTCAAAAAAAAAAAAAACAAAAACAAAAACAAAAACAAAAAAAAAGTGATGGTGATGCGTTATTCTTGCCTTTCATCATTTACTAGTATTAGTATTCATTATTCCATTTTTTTTCCCTCAAGTAATGCATTCAAGTGAATATCCTAAATTGAAAATTATAATAATTAACATTTTCAGTAAATAATTAAAATAAATACAGATTTTTAAAAAATCTAAATTAAGTACCTGATTTATTAAGTAAATACCTAATTTATTAGGACTAATGGAAATCATGATATACGCATGTTTAAAAAAAATTAAGATTTTAATCAAGAAAAAAATTAAGGATTTAAACGTAATTCCATAAATTATTCGGCAAATAAATAAGTAATTTTCCCTAACAAGCTATTACAAGTGAGAGATGAATATCGACATGGGCTCAAGGATGTGGATGATTGGGCTTAAATGTAGGGCACTTTTGATAAATGCTACAAAATCAAGGTTTGGATTGATTTTTTTCACACAGGAAAAAACTCTTGCAAAAAATGACATTGAGGACATCATAAATATTTAGTAATCTATTTATTTTAAATATAAAATATACTTACTAATTGGTACTATCTAGGTTACTAAATGGTAAAGCTGGTTACCGACCATTGATAAGTTTCCGATTGTAACCACTGCTTTGTTGGTAACCATTGGTTCCAACTGCCGACGAGTTTCCAATTGGTAACTAGAGGTAACTATTTGGTAACCAATTGGTTACCAACTACCGGTGGTATTTCCGTTCTGTGACCACCACTGTCAGCAGATTAATCGTTGGTTACTAATTGTAACCAGTTAATACCGACTTCCGAGAGTTTTCGACTAGTAACCGTCACCTCCTACGGGTAACTAGTTGATCGTGAAATGGTTACTAGTTGGTGACCCAGCAATTACCGACCGGAAACTTAATAATCAACTAGATACCAGCTGGTAATTGGCTGGAAACTTCCAATTCTCCGTATGTCACTGGAATATTTACACAAACACCAAACACTAAAATCAAAATCCACCAAAGCAATAAATTAAACCAATAAAAAAAGGGTGGATCCGAAGAAGAAGTAAAACAAACCACAAAATTCAAGATTCAAACCACAACCAAAAAGACTGTACAATAATCAAAGCAAAAGAAAAAGTTTGGAAAAAATAATAATAAATCTGAGGAAACAGCAGGTGTTGCATGTTTTTTCGTATATGCTCGCAAGTGAATGAATCATCACAAGAAACAAAGTGATAAAATGTTGAATATCGTCCTATGGAGATTGAATTTATGAAACTAATTAAATATCGTAATTAAAATAACTCAATTTTTATCTAAGTAATCAAAATTAAAAAGGAAATTAAATTAAGCAATTAAATTAAACTAAACATAAGCAAAAGAAAAGCAATTTGAGATATGAATTGAAGGGAACTCAATCTAAAAATGTGGCTAGGGGGTTTTGATTTCACTCAACTTGACTATGTTTTCTAATTTGAAGTCATGTTAATCAATCTCATCCGAATCATTAATCTTAGATTCCAATACAAATTTTACCCCCTCTCCCGAGTGCCGAGTAAAAGAATATGTAAAATTAATCAAATTAATATCTTTATTAACTCAATCAATTATGCACTCATTACGCAAAACCTACTCTAATGATTACCCAAATCATATTAGCCTCTTGAACTTAATATCACTATGAGTTATGTAAGTCCTAACATATGAAATTAACTCTCCCGAGCCCAATTTCACACATCTAATAACTCTAATTTAATGGAAAATCAAATTAGGAAAAAACATAGGGAAATGCAAATGATTCAAAATGGAATTCAATCAACAAGCATTAAAATCATCAAAACATAGTCATCATCAAGCTACATCAAACCCCCTAGCTTAAAAGATTTAGCTAGACATCAAAGTTCTCATATCCATAACCAAATTCAAAACAAACATCAAACCCATGTTCAAGCACAATTCAAAGAGTAAACACAGTAATACAAGTTCAAGAGCTACAAAGAGAGAGGTAGGTAGAAGAAAGAAGAACTAATTGAAAACCAAGCTTCCAAATATTTAATCTCCTCAAATCTCTAAGAAAAGCCCTCAAAACCTTGCAGTTTTCTCTCTTGTTTGTCTGAAATTTGAGTCTCTGAAAAAGCTCCTTCAAATCTTAGCACGTTTCCCTTGTATACCATCTCAAAATCAGATTATTCATTAAATTAAGTCATCCACGTGAGTGGGCGCTGTAGCTCGCAAATGGCAGCTAAGGTTTCTCAGGAAATAGGCTGCGGTGGATAAAGAGGAGGCTTTAGCGCGCCTGAAACAGGGCATGGGCGGGCAGCACAAGTCTTTTGTGCGCTGTAGCCTGTAGCTGCATTGGCTCTAGCCTGGGAGTTTAAGCGCATAGTACGGTCATATTTGGTGTGCTGCAGCCTACTTGTCACTTCTTCGATTCCTCTTTTTGGTGCCTTTTTTATCCTCTTTTTGCTCCTTACAATTTTCCTACAAAAATAACATAAACAAAATAAAATAAAAATAAAGGGAAAGGCTGTGTAGAGTCTCTCCCAGAAACCCTATCGGTAGAGCTCTTTTTTTAACCGTTAGATTTTAATCGAACGGTTGATATATCATTGTTATCATAGACCTTACCTCATATAAAATTTCTCACCCCAAGTCTTCTCCGTCGCCGCGACCTGTCCACCGCCGGCGACCGATGCCGGTGACCCACCCCGAACCGGCGACCCACCTCCGGCACTTTTTCGGCCGCCGGCCCCTTTCTCTCTCTTCTCTCTCTCTTCCCCTCTCTCTCTTCCCCTCTCTCTCCCCACCCCGGCCCCTAGCCCCGACCAACCCAGGCCCGGCGATCCACCTCCGGCCCCAACTCCAGCCGCCGGCGACCCCCATTTCTCTCTCTCTTCCCCTTTCTCTCTCCTCTCTCTCTTCCCCTCTCTCTCTTCCCCACCCGGCTGCCCCCAGTCCCCCCCTCCCCCGCAGGCCCCCGCAGGCCCCCGACACTCGCCCCTCACGAAATCGTGAAATCGCAATGGCGAGGGCAGGGGTGCGGCGAGGGCGGGGGTGGGGGCAGGCTGGGGGAGGGGGTGCCGGAGGTGGGGGCCTCACCGGGCTGGGGACCGACGGGGGAGGGGGGGACTGGGGGCAGCCAGGGTGGGAAGAGAGAGAGGGAAGAGCGAGAAATTGGGTCGCCGGCCGAAGTGGAGGTGGGCGGCATGGGTGGGTCGCGGCGGGCGCGGTGGCAGGTCGGCGGCGGAGAAGACTTGGGGGGGAAGTTTATATGAGGTAAGGTCTATGATAACAATGATATATCAACCGTTCGATTAAAATCGGACGGTTAAAAAAAAGCTCTACCGATAGGGTCTCTGGGAGATGCTCTACCACAGCCTCTCCCATAAATAAAAATGCTCAAAAACCAATAAAATGCCAAGAATAAAGATTGATAAAATAACTATAACTGCAGTCGCGTGCGGAGATTCAAGGGCGGAGGAAGGTAGAGGAGTAATGGGAAGAGGCAGTCGTGTGGGAAGAGATCTGCTTCGATAGCGGTTGCTTCCGTGGCGGATGTCCACATGAGCGGTAGCAACGACAAACGCTCCAGTAAGTTGGGATGGGAAAGGGTGGATCTGGCACTAGATCGGAAGTACAATTGCTTCCATGCTGGAGGGGCATACGAAGCACGGGGCAGCTCAGATTGCAAGCCGATCGTCAGGCTTCTTTCTGGCAAGCCGATCGTCAGGCTTTTCTCCGGTGAGCTGTGTGGCTTCTTTCGGGTGAGGAGGTCACGACTAGAGAGAGAGCGAGATGACAGATTGGCGCTGGAGAATAGAGAGTAAGGAGAGAGAGTGAAGAGAGATAGAGAGTGGATGAGAAAGAGAAAGAGAGAGATAGAAGAGTGCTTAAATGGTGAGAAGAAAGGGAAAGTAAAGAGAAAAAAAAAAAGGATATTTTTTCTGCTGTGTTTGGACGACATATTTAATTTTAAAAATTGAAAATTTTTTACGAAAAGTGTTTTTTCTAATTTTTTTCATCGGTATCTCATTCTAAAAAAAAAAAGACTATCTCATTTTTAAATTTATTTTATACAATATTTTTTTGAAAAAAAAAAAAGAATCTTTTTAAAATATTCTGATAATATACAATTCTCAGCATCATTTTTTCTCATTTAATAACTTTTTATTTTCAAGAAGATATTTTTTTTCACATCCAAACACCATCTTATTTTCAAAATGAAAAACTTTATCATTTAAAATAAGAAAATTTTCCTCTCTGAAAATGGATATACAATCGAAATAGAGCCTAAGGCAATTTTTAATTATAATAATGATATCATCAGTATGATAATTTTTACAAGTTTTTTTTTTTCATCGTGGTAGATATCAATCCACACCTCGTGTGTAGTAACCCTCCTTATTATCTACTTGGGTCTTTTTCGGCCCAACATATTCTAGGTTCGATTCTATGGGCCTTGGATGAATGAGCACTTGTTCATGCCCGCTCAACAAGGCTTTAAACGGCTAAAGCTGATATCCCCTTTTTATTTCTCCCCCAAAATAAAATTAAAAAAAAAAAAAAATCCTCTTCTGGCCATTAAAACAATTATTCGGACCGTATCGTCCGTTCTGAGAATTGGGGGAGTTTTGGGAGTTGCTCAAGTTTGGATGTTTAAGGAGAAAAAAACCAAAACAAAACCAATAAAAGTAGACTACATCATCTTAATTTTCCTGGTAATTTACATTCATGGAGGACATCTTCGACACCTCTTTGAATTTAGAGGAGACCCACTTGAAGGAAGGCTTCGACGACGGCTACAAAGACGGTCTAATCGCCGGCAGAGAAGAAGGGAGGCAAGTCGGCCTTAAACTCGGCTTCGAGGCCGGCGAGGAGCTCGGCTTCTACAGGGGCTGCGTCGATGTTTGGAAATCGGTCATCCGGGTCGACCCGACCCGGTTCTCAGCTCGCGTCCAGAAGGCAATCAAACAGATGAATGAGTTGATTGAGAATTACCCAGTTATGAATCCCGAAGACGAGAGCGTTCAAGAAATCATGGACAGTTTGAGGCTCAAGTTCAGAGGAATTTCTGCTTCAATGGGCGTCAAATTGGACTATAATGGCTACCCAAAATCTTCTTCGGAGGCCAAGGAGATTTTTTGAATGGTTTTTTTTTTTTTTTTTTTTTTTCAGAATCAAAGTTCAAGATGAAAGTTTTGTCTTTTTAATCGTATAAATTGTTCCTATTACCACTTTTTCTTAATGAAATTTTACTTTGTTTTTTATGACTGGTTCAGTAATTCAATTTAGCGCCGTAGAATTCAGAAAAATATGGGGGAAATTTTGGTGCTTTTTTCGAAATTAATGTCGTTTTCCATTATATGTACGACTTTGGATTGATGTATGGAATGGATCACTCGGGTCGAACCGACCCAAATCGATTTACTCCTCATGAGTCGTGATCCAGGAGGGTACACGTACATCACACGAGTGGAGGAACCCATAAGGGAAATACCCAGAAATCTTCTTCAAAGGAGATCGAATTTTGAGTGCGATTTTTGTGGTGAGTACTGCCATTGCCGTCGGGTAGTGTTCAAAATGAGCTTTTAATGTTTAAAACCGTAAGCTTTGCCTCTAACGAATATGTTTTTATCTTTTCCCTTTGCTTTTTTGTTCCAATTGCTCCGACCTTCTGCATTTCTTTGAAGATTCGGAATTTTTTTTTAGGACCGATGCTTAATGATCTTAAATTCAGATAATGATCTGAAAACAAAGCAAATTTTTGTAGCAATAATATTGTAGCAGAGCTTTGGTTTATACACACAAACATCAAAATAAACAAACAAACAAAAAATGTGGCCACACTTCTTTCCGTCAAGATTTACCATTATCTGTTGTTTTTGTATCTGAAAAACAGATTATATGTATCTTAATCTTGAGCTTGTGATGACCCATTGAGAAAAGCAAACAAAAAGAGAGAGGAAACAAAATGTTAAAGACGATGCTTGGTTGCTGCAAGGTGTACGTATCTGAGAGCAGGAACAGAAGGGCACTAGAGTGCATTGAAAGAGCTGCCAAGCTAATCCCAGAAGCTCCCATCATCAACAAATTTGAGGATGAGACTTACAACAGAGTTGGCTACACACTTGTGTCCAAGTTATCTCCTGACCCATCATCACCTTCTCCATTGAGGATTGCCGTGTTTTCCATGGTCAGGGCTGCGCTGGAGTCCATTGACCTTGAGCTTCACAGCGGAAGCCATCCCCGGCTCGGGGTTGTGGACCACATTTGCTTCCATCCCTTGCTCTCTGCTTCTCTTGACCAGGCTGCTACTGTCGCCAAGTCTTTGGCGGCGGATGTTGGCCTTGGCCTTCAAGGTTTATGCCTTTCAAAATTTAGGCTTCAACTGTTTTTTTAGTGGCAATATAGCCCCATTTCGGATGGATTTCTAGATAGGTGTTTATAGATACAATTCTGTTTGATAAACTCATCTAAAAGTAATTGGCACAAAAATCAGTACACATTTCATAAAAAATATCTCACTTTTAAAGTATGTTGAGAAGTTAACAATGGGTGGTTTTGGATTATGATTAACACGGAAACGAATAATAGCAACAATATATAATTGATTATAGTGTTTTAAAAAGATGATAATTGATAGATATTGAGGTGGTTTGAGTTGAGATTGTCAAGGAGTGGAGACTACCCCATACTGCATTTTCTTGCAAGTCCTTTTTCAATGGTTCTACTAGTACTATGTTGGTATTATGTTTATTTTTAAAGACACAATCTTTTGCTTAAAACAGTCAACGATTCTTCATCCCCTGATCTGCATTCCTTCTAAAGTGACTACTGCTCTCTCTGTGTTTGGCTTCTAACTTTTCAAGGAACCGAGCATTAAGAACTTGTTTACTGTTATTACATTGAATTCAATTTACCGAAAACTGTACTAGTATGTATTTCTTTTACATTTCTTTTCTTTTTTTCCAGGTTATATTCCTTTTTCTTGTATTCTTTACATTGCTAATAACCTTATCATGTAGCCTGCAGTTCCTACTTTTCTATACGGAGCAGGCCATGAAGAGGGTAGAACACTTGATGCAATCAGAAGAGATTTGGGCTATTTCAAGCCGAATTACAGTGGAAACCAGTGGTCTGGGGGACCAAAATCAGAGACCTTGGCACTGAACCCAGATGAGGGTCCAGCTCAAGTGACTCCAACAAAAGGTGTCATCGTGATCGGGGCAACCAGGTGGGTTGACAACTACAACATTCCAGTCTTCTCTGCCGATATCTCCATAGTTCACAGAATCGCGAAACGGGTGAGTGGAAGAGGAGGCGGACTCCCTTCAGTCCAGGCCATGGCGCTTGCACATGGTGAAACTGTCATTGAAGTAGCTTGTAACTTGTTGGAACCGAATAAAGTGGGTGGAGATAGAGTTCAGCATGAAGTAGAGAGGCTTGCTAAGGAAGAGGGTGTCACTGTTGGCAAGGGCTATTTCACTGATCTTTCTCAGGAGAAAATCGTCGAGAGTTTCTTAGAGTCAGATTCCATTAGGTAACAAGAATATGAAATTTGTTAAAGCAGCAGCAAGTGCTTCGTGTATGAACATGTAATTGAGATTGAGAATACACTAAACAGTGCTGTTTTTGCCCTTTAATTAATCAGCAAAATTCAGCCTAGAAATACCAATTTCTCAACTCCACTGCTAAGATCCTGTTCCAAAGATTCAAACTATTTGTACTAGAATGACCAGACCGGCAAATCCGATCGGTTGTCATGTATGAGTTGAGAGTAAGACAAGGCCATCGATGCTGTTGCTTTGTTCAGGTTAGCATACAAAATTGCCTGCAGAATATCACTGCTGCTTTGCTTGCTCTTCATTTTCTTCTCGTGCTTTTTTGGCGGTAATCAACTGTATTTTGGTTTAGAGGCTCTTGTCTATTTGGCAGTAATGGGGGACCAAAGAGTGCCTTTTGCTGACTGGCATGAAGTTCCTTCTTGTAATTTCTTCATCTTAGCTGCCGATTAGTTTTGGTGTCTGGTTTTGGATTTTCCCTGCCTTGTTTTTGGTCTTTTGTTTAATACAGTTCCTAATTATCAAGAAGGAAAAAAATAAAAATAAAAATAGTGCCCTGCAAAAGCTCCAATTTTTTTCCTTGTTAAATATATGCAGTAAGTACGAACATGACAAATGCATAGGTTATTGTAGCTGTAAGCTCAGCACTGAGCTAAGAAACCGTCTTTGGTGCTTTAGAAGTTTGCATTCTCACTCTTAATCAGTTCAACTAATTCCACTACATTTATCCAAGAAAATCCATCACGAATATATATATATATATATATATTGAATTTTAGATGGGAATTACTTCGAATTCAGGTGAAAAATAGTGTATCCGCAGACATACTATCAAGGACAAAGGGAATGAAGGTCTAGGAGGGGTAAGCTCCCAATTATGTAGTTATTAATATTCTCTAATAAAAGTTTCAGATTTCGTCACTGTTTTGCAACTGCTTTATCACGAGTATTTTGGGCCAGAAGAAAACCTGGATATTTTTAACAATACTTTATGGTGCTAATTGAAAACAAACAAAAAAACAAAACAAAACATTAAAAAAAAAAAAAAAGGGAAACATAATTGAGTTGGTCCCGTGTCTTTAATTTATTTTGCGGCATTGGCTTCTTGTCGACCTGTGGGGACGTTGGCTTTATATAAGTGCTAACTCAATGCTGAGTCATATACATACAAAGCGGTGTCAATTGTCTAGATCTCTTGTATTACATATGTATATATATATATGTATATGCATCTACTTTATCTGTTTTGAAAAAAAAAAAAAAAAAAGGGTTTTCAGGAGAGAAGAAATGGATCACACCCCAATTTCCAAGGTAATGACTCAATTACCATTTCCACATTTGCTTAATTTCCTTGACACTTTCAACAAAGTTTAAAGATCAATCTTCTCAATTCTTCTTCTTCTTCTTCTTCTTCTTCTTCTTCTTCTTTTTTTTAACAAATAAAATGGAATCTTCTCCCTTCTTTTCACTTCTAATAGAAACTAGCCATCGTCTTTCACTTTATTATGTGCCTGGCTGGGTAAGAGCTAGGAGGAGGAAGGTTTTAGTTGCATTGTCTATTCTAATTACGACTGCTTCAGTGAAATAATTTGGATTGCCTCTTTTCCCATCTTATTAAAATAACCTAAAAAGTTTTTTAGTTTTACTTCTTTTCCATTCTCATATTCGAGAAAGAAGAAAAATAAAATCATCTCATGTTACCTAACTCATCAGCTGGTAATCCCTTTTTTTTTTAAGGGTAGTTTTTTTTTTTTCTAAAAAAAAAAATATATATATATATATGTATATGTAATAATTAGAAAGTTTCGGGTAATGAAAATATTTTAAAAAAGGGTAGATAATGGTCGCATTATTGGTCGGTACTCGTGGAAATATTTTAAGGCACACGTGATGCGAGCAAAGAGAATCATCATCCAATAATGATGAAAGAAAACATTATTTTACTAACACATTTAAAATAAGAAACTCTATAAAATTATAAGAAAGTTGCATTAAAAACCTATCCACTTAGCAGATTGATCATCTGTCTTGACACGATATATAAACTAATCTCTTTTAAGATCAGTACTTCTCTCACTAAAACAAAAAGGAGATAGTAATTAAAATTTGGTTTTTTTTTTTTTTTTTGGGATCAAAATGGAAAAGCAAAAAACCAGATTAGAGCAATCGAAGCTGATATGCTGCAAGGTGTTCATATCGGAAGCGAGGAATCGGAGCGCGTTGGAGGCCATAGAAAGAGCGGCCGAAGAGGACCCGGAGTCGGTGGTGGTCAACAAGTTCGAGGACAGGGCTTACAACAGGGTCAGATACGACATTGTTTCCTATGTAGTACAGGGGAGTAGTACTGCTACTGCTACTGCTACTGCTACTGCTACTGCTACTGCTAATGCTACTGCTAAAGCCACTGCACTGCCGCCGTGTACTACAGCCCGCTGCAGAGAACGGTGGTGGCGATGGCCGAGGCTGCGTTCGACTCCATAAACCTGGAGACACACACTGGGGCCCACCCTCGGCTAGGCGTCGTCGACGACATTGTGTTCCATCCCTTGGCTCGGGCGTCTCTTGATGAAGCCGCTTGGCTTGCTAAGGCTGTGGCTCTCGACATTGGCACTAGAATCCAAGGTATGGTCTATCACGTCTCGTCTTCTACCTTTTTTTTTTTCTTTTTTCCCCCTTTAATTAAACTGGAGTTGGAAATATTTTGGACTGAAAAACAGTTGTCTCTTTAGTTTAAAACTGTGTCTTTCTAGACAAAAAAAATTGGTCTACCATTGCCTCACAAACTTTTTGGCTTTTGACACCTTGTCATATAACTTTTAATTATGAGAATCTACACGCAAATTTTCTTAATTGTTAAAAGATAACTTATTTTGCTTAACATACTGATAAATTGAAAGGCGAGAAGCCCATGTACAAGTATGTGAGGGTGAAAAATATGCTTAATTAAGGATTTTCAAATCCCATTCAAACCATAATGCAAATCTTATGAATCGAATCCACATTTTAACAGAAGTTAGAATAATGGGATACTACAACAATATAAAATTTTCAAGATATAAACAATCAAACACTAGATAACCAAATGACAAAGTTGTCAAAAGTCGAAAAGTTTGAGAACAATGGTATCCAAAACCCCAAAAACAATAAGAGCATTGCTGTTGAAATTGATAATTTCTCATGCAGATTTGGTTGTCTGTGGGGTGGGTATTAATGGGTCACCATTTTGGGCCCTGTGTAACCCTGGTATAGTAATGGGCTGATTGGCCTCAACCTTCTGGTAGAGAAGTTTAAGAAAGAGCAAACTAGGGAATCCAAGTCCTTTGTGGTTGATTCCTTGTGTTCTGGTGTGTTGTGTATTCTTTGCTGCAAGTATGTACATCAAAATTATGTTAAAAAGTCTATTAAGTCACAACTTACAGCTTATACATATACAGGAATGTTAAGTAATTACTAGCGAGTGTTACTCACTAAACACTCACTTGGACACATAACTTTTTGGCGTCTACTATACTTTAACTACCTTCCACTTGTAAACAACAAATTTGGTTTGTGGGTGTTTGACGAATTGCAGTGCCAGTATATCTATATGCTGCAGCACACCCTACAGGGAAGGCCCTGGACTCCATTAGGCGGGGGTTGGGCTACTACAGGCCCAACTTCATGGGCACCCAATGGGCTGGATGGACCATGCCAGAAATTCTACCCGAGAAGCCCGACGAAGGCCCATCTTCAGTGTCCAAATCAAGAGGGATCACCATGATAGGGGCACGTCTTGGATTGCCTTGTACAACGTCCCCATCATGTCCACAGACCTCTCGGCGGTTCGCAGAATCGCGAGGCGCGTCAGCGGGAGGGGCGGCGGGCTCCCTTCGGTGCAGGCCATGGCACTCGCGCACGGCGAGACCGTAATTGAGGTTGCTTGTAACTTGTTGGACCCCTTTACAATGGGAGGCGACAGAGTTCAGCTTGAGGTTGAGAGGCTTGCTAAGGAAGAGGGTGTCACCGTGGCCAAGGGCTATTTCACTCATCTTTCTCATGACAAAATTGTTGAAAGTTATTTGAAATTGTGCTCCTTTATATAACCAATTTCAATAATGTCAATTGTACCAACTCTCTTATAGTGATTCTATATTTTAATACCAATGAACATGAGCTGCCCTGTTACTGATTTTTTCAGTCATTTAATGCATGATAAATCTCTTGTACAGTTAACGAAAAATCAAAAATATATATATATATATATATATAATTTCGGTCTCGTCTTTGTGTAAAACAAGAAGTCCGTGAATACATTATTTATTTTGTCCTGATATAATATTTGCACTTATTGTTGTTAGTCGGACTTGAATGATATATATTTTGTCCAACTATATCTATCTGTTCGCAATAATTTCGTACCCTAACGTGTAGGAATAGAAAAGGTTTTGAATGGGGCATATAAATCTACGGTCATCACTCATCAGCATATCAAAACCTTATCCAAACAAGTTTTGATTGGCTGAGGGTATCCACTAGATTAATTTTAAGATACCGCCATACTGGTTGGTGAGAAATTAATGCATTAAAATACGCAGATTATGACATATTTTGGTTATGAATAATTACAAGGGAACCAATCCATAGAATGAAAACATTTAGGATAAAAACATTTGAATAGAAAAGTTTGAATAGAAATATTGGAACTATCATCTGAAATGACGTTTAATGTTAAGATTCACAACATAATATTTGAATAAAAATATTTAAATATATGTTTGGAAGTAGATATTTGAAAAAACATGAGAGAGATAGAAAAATAAACATATATAATGGTTTTCATTTTTTTTATTTTTTTCAAAATATATAGAGGAATGGATGTAAATTTGGGGAGAGGGCCTTTTTACCATTTATAAATAAAAATCCAAATGACATTTGGATGCTCAATTTCTAATTGTGCTAATTAAATATGTTTTCAGATGGATTATTCTCTATTCAAATAAAAACTCATTTGGATGATGTTTTGGTGAGGATCTTTTATCATTTACAAATAAAAACCTACATAATATTTGAATGCTCAATTTTTAATTGTGTCAATTAAACACGTATTCAGATGGATTATTTGAATGAAATATTTCAAATGTTAACTAATAATTATCCTAAAAGAGACAAGGGGATGTTTAGTTCTCATATATCAATCTAATATTTACATCTTAATTTTTATTTTTTTTTAATTAATAAAAATCATATTTAATTTTTAAAAAATTAACTAAATTTGACTTAAAAATTCTCTCTCAATGATACGTAACAAAGGGTCAGTGAGTACACGACTGACAACACAGGGAATGGCCCACTAATCTGCTGTAATGTAACCTTTGCACAAGAATCACATGTGCCTGCAAAATATCTCAACTACGTCAATGTCAATCTGAGTGTAAACCTGTGAGTGGTTCACACGTTTAAATTTTGCTAGGGCATTTGGTAGAGGACAAAGCCGTCTAAAATAGGCTACGGACTTGTTTCGTTGAACAACTCAAATCATCTAAATTAAATTTTTTTTTTTTTTTTTTTTATTTTTATTTTTTTTAAAATTTTTTTATCTTTTTGAAAATTCAAAAAAATTTACTATTAAAACTTAAAAATCCTAACTCAAACTACTCCACCAAACATCTCCTAATAATTAAAAATTCAAGATTAGTATGGTGTTTGAATCACTAATTTAATTAAAATATTTTTATTATATAATATAATATTTATTTGATTGTTAGTGTTTTATATTTGATTACACAACAAATCTTAATTCAATATTATTCATTATTTATAAACACACACTCCAATACATAACATTTTCAAATATACATTTATTTTTACATGTATTCGTGTTTACATGCATATGCACATTTCATTTGAACACTTGCGCTTAAATGTAAAAGCATAATATCCAAATGCATATTAGAATGTTATATTTTAATCAATATCAAATATAATAAGTGATTGAAACGAACCATAAAAGATTAAAACTCAAAGATTTGGAACATTAAGGGCCATAAAAATAGAATGAGCATTGGACAAAACATGCAACCGCCTACCTTGTTTGTTTTCAGGATATGCACACGAACGTCACTTGTGCTTTATCAAAAAGTTGTGCTTTACTCCGTGTCCGAACGAATGCTATGACCATCAATTTTGTTTTTAACTTTCATTTTAAGATACCTTTTCTTTTTTCTTCTTTTTCTTTTTATTTTATTTTTATTTTTTTTTTGACAAATTTGGATCAAACTTTATATGCAAAAAAATCATTTTAACACACCTTAGAACACTCTAACTTTGACCAAACTCATCAACCACACGATTAATTATTTTGCACTTTAGGTAGACAAAAGTTGGTCAAAACACAAAACTAATACGAACAAGTGATATTATTCATGGGATTTCTAAGTACACCGGATAAGATATAACATTTCCATAAAACTCAATATAGGTTTATGTACTAATCCTTTTTTATTTAATTTAACTTTCTTTATTTTCATGGGACCAATACACAAGAAAGTGTTTTTGCTGTAATCCCATTGATTTCTTCCATTTCAAAGGCAAAGCACTTTGTTTTTATTATACAGATTGTCCACATATGAAGTAAGAATATGACAAACATAATTATTTCAAAAAAAAAAAAAAAAGAAGATGACAAACATATATGGCTTTGGTGTTGATCATCAGCACACAGATCAGAAGTTTAGAAACCGTCTTTGGTGTCTCAATTAGTCCTACTTAATAATTAATCCAAAATAACCCATTTTTGAGTATCTAGGACGACTCAAAACAGTATATACATTATATAATAATATCACTACACATCAAAATCTCCCCTTTATTTTAATTTAGTAGCATTGCGCTTGTCAACTTGTAGGGACGGCGGGTATATCAATGCTGAGTCATGGAAACATTATTTTAATCACTTTCACTGGCTTAAAAAATATTTTCTCACACTTCTTAAATAAACATTGAATATAAAAAAAGTTCTGCTTCAAAGCTTAAACCCAGGAGAGAAGAAATGGATCCCAGCCTAAGTTCAAAGGTAATTGTTGGTTTATATTCAGTTCAGCATTATGTTTATGTTCCTTCTGTAGTTCACTCTTCAGCAACTTTTTAGGAGTAATTTGGGATTCGCACCTAATTTGCGTCTTGTTTGTGAAATAAACACCAACCCTGTTCTAAAAAATAACCAAGTTTTTGTAAAAAAAATAAGAAAGTGTGTTGATTTTGGTACAAATTTGATTGATTTTGATGAGGGGTGTGTGTGTGTTTTTATTTTTATTTTTATTTTTTAAGGGACATGAACGCCCACGCCCAGACGTTCTTTCTAAAATAATGATCAACAAAACAAATCATCAATTAGCTTTTGACCCGGAAAATATACCTCTTCAGAATCTCTCTTTTACAAGCTTAGGTTGAGTACAATTCAAGGTTTGATCTGTTTTGAAAAGATGATAATGTCAACTGTCTCGCTAACACAAAAGAGGATTACTTCCTGTTGTGAACATGGAAAAGAAAAAAGCCGCGGACCAATCCATGCTGCTATGCTGCAAGCTCTTCATTTCAGAATCCCGCACCCGCAGCGCCTTGGACGCCATTGAAAGAGCAGCTAGGCATGATCCCGAATCCGTCATCGTCAACAAGTTTGAGGACAGGGCTTATAATAGAGTCAGATACACCATTGTTTCATACGTTGTCCACGATTGCACAGGCAGTGCCGTGTATAGCCCGTTGCAACAAACTGTGGTGGCCATGACCGAGGCTGCTTTCAACGCCATAAACCTTGAGACGCATTCTGGGGCTCACCCTCGGTTAGGCGTCGTCGACGACATTGTCTTCCATCCATTGGCTCAGGCTTCTCTTGATGAAGCAGCTTGGCTCGCTAAGGCTGTGGCTTCGGACTTGGGCAACAGATTCCAAGGTGTGGTCCATGTCTTGCACAACAATTTCTATCTATCCATGCAATAGAATAATAAATTGTATGAGTAATTCTCAGAAATGCCACAAAAAAATATCTCACCTTTCAATTTCTGTGTCCTAAAGTTTGAAATATAAGATATGGACCACGCATTTAAATGATAAGCTCTTTAACAACGGTGATATTTCAGATGCTGCCGGAACCAACAATGCCCATTGCTAGTCTCCGGTCACTGTAGACTAGAAATAAGTTATGACTTAAATCTGCGGATCCACTATTTGTCTCATAGTATTGACCTGATTTTTGTTTATGGGGTGTGTGAGAATTCCAGTGCCAGTATATCTGTACGCTGCAGCACACCCAACGGGGAAGGCACTTGACACCATCAGGAGGGAGCTGGGCTTCTACAGGCCCAACTTCATGGGCAACCAATGGGCCGGGTGGAACCTGCCGGACGTTCTACCAGAGAAGCCCAACGAAGGCCCAACTTCGGTGTCGAAGCAGAGAGGGATCACAATGATAGGGGCACGTCCGTGGGTTGCATTGTACAACGTCCCCATACTGTCCACAGACGTCTCAGTGGCCAAAAGGATCGCCAGAATGGTGAGCGCCCGCGGAGGCGGGCTTCCCACCGTGCAGACTTTGGGCCTTTTTCACGGGGAGGAATCTACCGAGATCGCTTGCATGCTCTTAGAGCCCAACCAGATTGGAGCGGACCGGGTCCAGAACCAGGTTGAGGCGCTGGCAACCGAGGAGGGGGTGGAAGTAGAGAAGGGTTACTTCACTGATTATCCACCGGAGATGATCATTGAGAAGTACATGAACTTGATCTCTACTAACAGAGACTAATCACAAGAACCTGTTTAGAAGCTCTAATCAGCTTCAATTACATTTACTACTAAATAACCAAAAAAAAAAAAAAAAAAAAACTGATCATACACTTCAAAGTTAAGGGATTAAGTGGATGATTGTAATAATTTTATAACTGGCATGCTTCTGTTATTATGTTGGAACCAAAATGCCATTTTACAACCATGTATACAATCTATGATGAATACACTTGAATGTACATTTGAGGGTGTATCAAACTAGTGACCTTGTATTGATTCATGTGCACTGCTGCTTTCGAAAATCTTCCGACAATAGAGTCTGAAACAGCACTTGCAACCTCTCGGCGCCAGGACCTGGACTGAAAACTGAATCATTGCCCCGCACAGAACATGGGTCAGCCCCATTTTCAGAGCTCCCAACACACCACGCCCCTGGTGCGAAACGGCTTGTCCGGCCAAGAAGCTCTTTGTCGATTTTGTCCAAGACAGGATCGTTCTTTGCAAATTTTCTGGCAAAGGGGGCTTTGCTTTCAACCATTTTGTCGAAGTCCTTCATTGACAATGAGATGGGATGCTGCTTTGGAGGAGTGTCCCAGGCGATGAAGTGGAGATCATGGCTTATTGCAGTGTGCCGGAATTCCTCGGTGTTGCAAATCACGGTTTGGAAATAGCCTTCAGGAGAGGATATGAAGTTTGTGTAATACATGAGGATAGTTCTTGGCAGATTATCCCATCCCCATATACAGTATTCGACAAACTGTCGTGTTAGCATTACCCACGCTGAACCTGCACAAACACGAACAAGCAAACATTTATTCCCCAAACTCCAGATTTAGGTCCTAACAATGGCAGATGTATTCATTAGAAAGTGCACACAGAAGAGCAATTACCTGTAAATAACTTGAACGATGTAGGAAGTGAGCGGCGTTGAGTGGTCCATGCAATGTCAGACTTTTTTGATAGGTACAGACCAGGATCAATTATGATTGGTTTGGCTCTTTGGTTTCTGGAAAGGAAACAAATATAACCAATATTTAGTAACTAGAAAGAATAAGTACATCAAAGCCTCATAGGGACTTGCAAACTGCTTATGCATGTCACTTACAGTTTCCATCCAGTAATCTGCATGTGTTCAATGAGGTTGAGATTTCTGGACAAATTGGAGAAAACATGCAGCAAATCTGCACAATGAGGAAATAGATCAGGTTTATGGTGGAAATCCGACTCAAGAACACAAAAAATCTTCGACTATTTCTCAAACTTATCTTTCACACTCAAAACTAGAAAGAAGTCTCGAAACAAGCATATGTGATATAGTGCATCTTCCTGTCGCACCAATCAATTAAGAAAAAATTAATGATGTTTCTACTACACCAGTTGTTCTACTCTCATATTCGACCATATTATAGTAGAGAAATTACTTTCTTTACTAGTAAAAATAATTATCTCGTCCTTCAGAGTGCATACCCAAGCATGGAGAAGGAAATGACGCACTTAAAAGCATAAATGGATGAAAAAATTGCAGTCACAGACTCGTATCAAGATGTAGGCCAACGTGATAACCAGATTATAATATGAAAGTTTATTTGGAATAACGGCTCGTAAGGATTCTAACAAACATGAAAAAGAAATGATGACCCAAAATTAAGCATGTTATTACAAGACCATTAAAGGAGACATAACCAATAACGTTGTTAACAATGCTCAAAGCAGGATCCACTCCAATGACCTCGTTCTAATTCTCAAGGACCAAAGCTACATCCTACACAATATGTACTTCTCCAATCTTTGTATGACAATACTAACTGGCACAACAAAAGGTTGTTGTGGCAAATATCCAACACAACAACCACAATTTTCAGCTGATTTTACACCAATTAAGAAGATTTGATATCAATGATGATCGATAAGTAACTTTTTCCCACATTTTGCAACAATGATCACCTATACTTAGCTCTAAGAATGCCAAGATGTGACAGGAAATGCATCGGACAATATTACACAGGGAAGCAAAGTCCCAGACAATTTGCAAAAATGAGTAAAAATATGAACATAACGGACAATTCTTATATTTCTCAGACAAGGAGGAGTAAAAAATCTGAAAAACAAGTGAAAGATACACTATTGTTGTCTACTGTTTTGTCAATTATGTGTCAATCCCTTTAAAGTTCAAGATAGTAAAAGTTATGTATGTCACCAACCTTGAATGAATTAATATCAAAACTACTAGAAGGGATATTTGATACTAACCATCTTGTGTCACCAGAGGATAATCTGATGCACTGAGGTTTATAAACCAGTCCCATTCCGAGCTCTCCTTCAACAGAATAGAAATTGCTTGCAGGGTACAAGCAATCATAGTAGGACCTTTGTAAGTTACTAGGTTCGATTGAGCCATGACTCGCACATTGTCCACTTCACGGAATGTCGGATCAGCCTTCACTGCAGCAGCCAGTTCCAACCTTTCACGAGGCGGGGCCTCAAGATCCAAATGCAGTACATACTGATTTCTAGGATGAAAAACAGCCTGCAAGGTTCTCATCATTCTATGACTATCACCCTTTGTGCCAGAAATAAGATATGCTAATCTAGGCAACCCCATTTCCAAATCCTCATCCCTCTCCAATGATCTTTTCAAATCCGATTCGACGAAATACCCGCTTGCGTCCTCCGACTTCGCAAATGAAATAATATCAAACGGCAATTGCTCTCCACCACTGGGAGAGGTAAACAGCCCAAATATGGCCGTCAAAAACAATGTAATGAATATGAGCAAGCTAGCAAAGAATGGAATAATCCATATTCTATCGCCAAACGCCCTTCCTGAGTGAGAATTCACATACTTCCTCATACTCCTTCCCGGTGGCTTGTTACCCACTTGCCCTACAAATATTTTTTCCAAGTTTTCTCTTCTCTTTTGTTCTGATACGGCCGAGTAAACAAAAACAGCTTAAAAGCAAAGAAAAACCCACCAAACTCCTGAAAATCAAAAAGCTAGAAAGAAACCAAAAGGTTACCTAGCAGAGCTGAAGAGTGCCTTCTCAATAAAAATCTGATTAAAATATATATAAAAAATGGGTTCCAAGTGAAAACGAATGGATAAATTACAGAACTTTGGTACTCAAGAACGGAAATAAAGAAAGTGAGCAAAACTTGAACTCTTTGGACACGGTTACGGAAAATAAGCTGAAAACTGGGCAAATCCCTAATGAGCAAAGGTAACTTATAAATAAATTCAAGCACGAAGGACTAATCTTTCGCAGCCCAATCATAGAAAGCAGCCTTTTTTTTTTTTTTCAAACTGTTCGGATCCGAGAAGATTAAGAAAAAGAAAACACAAAAAACAGTCGAGGTTTTACGATTCAGATGCTTTACCTGAAAGAGTGATTTTCCAGGACAAAGAAAAGAGCGTCTGACAAATGGGTTTGGCCAAAAAAAAAAAAAAAAAAAACCCCCAGAAACAGAAAAAACGAAAATGAGCAGAAAATGCTTACTCAGGAGGGAGATGATTCAAAGCAGATTCAGAAACAAAAGAGATGAGAAAGGCCCGAGTTCCCAAGTTGCAAGTATTGATTTTTCTGTTTGGGGTTAGAGGGTAAATATAAGGAAAGTCGGTGATCTGAGGAATGAGGAAGAGAAAAAGGTAAAAATATTGGAGTAGATTAGGTGGAGAGATGGTGATCAAAGAGTGGGACTTTGTTTTAGTTTTGGGCAAAAATACGTAGCTTTGTTCTTGTTAATGTTTTTTTTTTTTTTTTTTTTCACACACAAATAATTCTGAAGTTTGAGGGTGGTGGTGGGTCCCCAATGCCAAATCAACGCGCGTGGGCCCACAATAAATCCTGGTTATGATTTGCAGTTGCAGCCATTGCAGGCTTTATTATCAACTAGTTCCCACGGCCACTTCAATGAGGTGAGAAGAGGTTTTAACTTTTTGCCTAGTTTTCACTTTCACTACAGTTTCAAACAGGCCATCTCAGTTAAGATTTTATGATGAATGCAATGTACTACTAGTGATCACCTTTTTTTATTTTTTATTTTTTTTTTCCCCATTAAGATTGCTCTTGCTCTTTTTTAATGTGAAAATCATGTGAAGAACTGTTTAGTTTAGCCTATGTTTGGTAGAGTTGTAAAATGGAAGAGGAAGGAAGTTGGATGAGAGAGTTTGAGAGGAAAAAATAATGTTTAAGTTGTTTGGAAAAATCGAAACAAGAATAAAGACCGTTATAATGGGACTCATCTTATTTTAATCTTTACAACTTTGAAAAGAAATGACGAGGGAAAAAGTCGGATAAATTATGATATGTAAATTAAAATAACTATGTTAATCTTATTTCGTCATTGTTTTTAAATTTGTTTGAGAGTATAATTACAAAATGCATTTTAGATTGAACTTTTTTTATATTATTTTCTTTCTCTTCTATCAGACAACATGAGAGAAAAAACTTTTTCTTTTAATTTTTTTTTTCCTTCACGTAAATATTTTACTACTCTTTATCTTCTATTTTCTACCATTCTCGCGAAACATAAAAAGGTCTAAACAAAGTTGAGTTTTATAAGTTACTTTGCCTTGTTCAAATTCAAAAACTGTTTTTGATGATTTTTAAGAATGGTTTTAACTTTATGAATTAACTTTCAATTAACGTGACAGACAGTTATTTAGCATTTGCCGTTAGAAGTTGTTTTTGGTTTTGTAGGCCCGGAAACTCTGTTTTCTATAAGTATATGTCTGACAATTTGGAAGAACTATAAGTTCCTTTGGCATATCTTCTATGTAGCTTGTTATGGTACCCTTCTACTCAAGTATGGCGTTATGTCTTGACCTTTGAGTTCATTTTACATATATAGTGCGTTCCTTTAATATATCTTTCGATGCTTTAAAGGATACTCACTTTGATTATAAAAATCTCCAAGAATTTTGTCTACGAATTGACAAAAACATTATCTTCAATGGCCAAACTTATAGTATCGTGTCTTGATTTTAACCGTTATTATTTATACCATCTTGTCTTGCCTTAAATGCGAAGGCAGCAGTCTTAGCTCATAACATAATAGAATAGTGAGTGTCTAAGAATGCTCTATGTGTTTTCAATGAGTGATACTCAAATAAACCATGCATGGGACTGTGTATAAATTATTTGGAAATGCTGTTTGTTTGTATCTACAACTTATAATAATAACAATAATCAAACTTTTACTAAATGGGTTTGTGCTACTTATTAAAGAAATCCAAATGTCATTTTATAAGAGGAGCTAAAATCTTTGCATAGAGAACCTGGAAGTAAATGCTTCATTTGTGCTCGATGTTGGACTTAAAAAAATCAAAACACTCGTTCTCAGGTACAATAACATAAATCTGGATGTCAACTCCAACAAATTAATAAGAAATTGTCGCTTTGTTGTTGGAAATGCACTCATTTTCTGTGGTCTTTGGATTTAGAATATGAAATTGTTCTATTTTTTTAGTTTATTGTTGGTGCCTGTGAGTTGAAAAACTATGCACCATTCTCTTGGTTCAAGTAGGTTTGGCTTAAAGGGTTGTGATTATTATAGGGTTCGATGCAAGAATGTCATAAATTTAACATTTCTCATATTTATGTTTACCATAATATTAAATTGATAATTTTATCATTTAATAATACTAAAATTATCGACTTTAATATTAGAGTGGATAAATTATAAGGAGGTACTTAAAATATGACTCTTTACCTAAATTTTTCTTATTTTTTTATAGAGGTAATTTGGGCCTTCTGTTCACAAGGATAACCAAAAATTCAAATCTTATGAGAATCATGATAATATACTATTATAGAAGTAGAGGGCCAACCAACACCATATATTAAAGAAAATAGGTTAATTGACTATTGTAGTAGGAAATCAAAAAAACCAATTTAGGAGTAAGAGAAAGTTAAGGTTTCTTATTCCAATCAATGAGTTAAAATAACATATCAAAAAAGGTTTATATGGGCTAAATAGAAAAATATAAAAAAAATTTAATATACCCTTAACTGTTAAAAAGAAGAAAACCTAATAATAACAGAAAACAAATAATAAACAACAAATTAAATATAAACTATATTATCTAACAAGCTTCATCTTCTAAAAATTTGGAAGTGTTGCATTTTTATACAATCAAATTATATTTAATTCACAAATTCATACACAAATCAAAAATAAAAATAGAGACAACGACGATCAACTGTCTGATTTCCGTTTAGGATGTAACATAGATTCTTATATCTACAACTATTCATCTCTTTTACTTTGTATTTTATTTTTATTCAAAAAGCATCCTTTATATTTTAAAGTTTGCATTTCTATATAATAAAATTATATTTAATATACTAATTCATACAAAAATAAAAACAGAGACGACAACAATCAATGGTCCAATTTTCTATTTTAGGATGTATCATAGATTCTCAGATCTACAGCTACTAGGAAGAGCATGCACATATGGGATAAATTTGAGAAAATTTATTTAAGTAGAGAAAAATTAAAATAATAAGTAAAAAAAATATAAACTGAAAAATATCAAAGAAAAAGTTACAGAAAAAAAAACTACAAAGATAAAATGACTAAAATGAAAGAAATTATCAACATGAAAAGTACTAAAATGAAAAATAATTTGGGCAAAAAAATGAAAAAAAAGGATTAAAATAGAAAAAAAAAAAAAAAGAATTAGGCCAAAGAAAAGTCCGAAAAGAAAATAAAAAAGGACTAAAATGGAAAAAAAAAAAGAGTATGACAAGAAAATAAAAAAGGACTAAATTGAAAACATAAAAAATAAAAATTGTTCCTAAAAGAAAATTTTAAAAAGGACAAAATGAAAAAAAAATTTGGGCCAAAAAAAAGGAGGACCAAAAAATAAATACAATTTTTTTTGTCCAAAACAAAGTCTGAAAAGAAAATTAAAAAAAGGACTAAAATGAAAAAAAAATAGGCCCAAAAAAAGTCCGAAAAGAAAATAAAAAAGGACTAAGTGAAAAAAATAAAAATTGATCCTAAAAGAAAATTAAAAAAAAAAGACTAAAAAAAAAAAATTGGGCCGAAAAAAAAAGGTGGACCAAAAAATAAATACAAAAATTTTTGTCTGAAAGAAAATTAAAAAGGGCTAAAATGAGTTTAAAAAAAAAAAAAAAAGAGGCCAAAAAAGAGTCCGAAAAGAAAATAAAAAAAGGACTAAATTGAAAAAAAATGATCTGAAAAGAAAATTTAAAAATGACTAAAATGAAAAAAAAAAAAAAAATTGGCCAAAAAAAAGGGAGGATTAAAAAATAAATATAAAAATTTTCGTCGAAAACGAATCATTTTGGACGAAACTTCTTACTACAATACCAATTATTGGTACTTCTATATAATGTATAGATTCATCTCTTTTGCTTTGTATTTTATTTTTATGCATCCCTTTTGAAGTACTGCATTTCTATATAATCAAATCATAGGTAATACACAAATTCATAGTAAACATAGGCTTAAAGTTTGAAGTAGTGAAGTGTGAGTTTAAAACTCGGTGGCTAAACAAAAATTAATAAATTAATAAATTAATAAATAATTATATTTTTTTTCATTTATTATCTTACATGACATAAAATTTTAATTAACAAATTTTCTATTCTTGATCAACACAAAATAAATTTTAATTAAGTTTAAATTAATTTTATATTATATTGTGTAAAACATTGGGCGTTTATAGCCGGGGTAGTGAGGGAATGGAAGAAATATATTGTTGTGGTTGACCTTTCGATGACTCCAAAAACATAACAAACATTACGCCGTCGTTCGTGGCATCATCAGCATCAGCATTCCACAATTTTTCTGTACTGTCGCCCAGTCACCCTCTTTGCTTGTATTTAGCCTGTTAAGGTACGGTCTGTTTTGGCCCCAACTTTTTTTCTTTTTTTCTTTTCCATAGATAGGGGGAAAAAGAAAGGTCATTTTTCAACACCCCAACATTCTATTATTTTCAATCCCAATTTCAGCACAAAAAAATAAAAATAAAAAATAAGTTAAAGCCAATGAC
Organism: Ficus hispida; assembly: GCA_025413025.1. Lineage (NCBI taxonomy): Eukaryota > Viridiplantae > Streptophyta > Magnoliopsida > Rosales > Moraceae > Ficus > Ficus hispida. The sequence continues at coordinate 23,760,778 of CM046365.1, forward strand.
TCGTTAAAAACAAATAAAATGGTAGATATATATATATATAAATCAGTGTACTACCACCGGGTAGATATATATTTTTTTTTCAATATTTTTTGGCCATTTTCCGAAAGTAGTTTTATGGCAAAATGCTTTCAGAAATTTATTTTACAATGTCATGTATTTTGATAACTCGGTTAAAGATAATTATATGTTTATTCTTAAACAACTACTGTCAACCTTGGAATTTCTTCTTGTTCTTGTAATCTTTAGGAACACAATGAAAAATGCATAAACAGTGTTTATTAATTACAAATCTGCAGTTGTTACTGTGGTAAATGCATGAAACTATTTCAAAGGTAAAAAAAAAATATATATATATATATATATATAAAAGAAATGAAAGAAAGAAACTGCTCATATTTGGCCTTTTCTCATCCATATTAGCCCCTGAACCCTGACCCGATGCAGTATTTTTACTGTGCATGAAATCCAGTTTTAGCACATAGTGTCAAAAATATTAATAATCTGTCGAACGTACAGTGCCAAGAGCTGATATATTTTAATTGTATTATAAACACACGCTGTACCCTTTGGTCTGGAAAACACTCGTATATACATTGGACCTCGTGCAGCCTCAATTTGCCTTGCACCCATAGAACCGAATCTATATTCCACAACAACAAGTCTCAAGATTAATTTCTACCCCAAAAAAAAAAAAAAAAAAAAAAATTGTCCCAAGCGTAAACCCAACATTTGCTGGACAAATTGCCCATGATCTCTTCCTCGCATAAAAGATAAAACCCAGCCAATCAAAGCTTTTCATATATTGTCACCACCACTGATAGCTATAGCTCTCCGGTTCCATTTCAGTCTTTATTTTTTTTCCCTAAAAAATAAATAAAAATTATATTTACTTTTTAAAAAATCAAACACCATTTAATTTATAAATTGATGCACCAAAAGTCAACTAGTGTATTATTTTTTCCCCCCTTCTTTTAACTTCATACAATGACATTACAGTGGAAAAAAGAACTTAAATAATCTCCAATATATATGTTAATAATAGCATTATATATTTTATTTGAAAAATACAATATTGCATTTACTGTTTGTTGTTATTATTAACTTTGAAACTCATAAAAATAAAAAGTTAAGATACTATGATAATAACTATATTTGGTGGTAAATTCACCATCAAACATAGAAGTTTATTTAGTAAAGTTTTCGTTTTTGCTTTTAGCCAGTAGAAATAGAAAAGTAAAAGTTATGATGTCTCAGTAAGTATTTGGAATCAAAGAGTTTTTGAGGTCAAAATAATCTCTAAAATATTCTAATAAGTATTAAAAATGTTAAATGAAGTTTATAATTTCTAGTTTAAATTTTATTATAAGTTTTAACGTCTACTCAGAAGAGTGTTTACCATAAGTCATATTTTTTGGCTCTAACATGAAGCACTTTTGGAGACTGGAAGTTCTTCTGACAGATTATTTAAATACTTTTGAAAGTTACTTTTGGACCTAAAAAATCAAAAGTAACTTCTAAAAACCTATGCCAAATAGACCCTATAAATATGACTAATTTGATTAAAAAACAACACTATACTAATAAAGAAGACTTTAAAAATATATATATATATAAATATCAAAATCATTGAAGATGCTCTTAAGATATTATTTTGAATTGTTACATCTTTATTAAATTCTTTTTATTTGTATATATACACATATATTTTAATTTTAAGTTTTAGCTTTGGTGCGATTCTGATTAGATCTAAGAAAAAAAAAAACGCGAGAAGAATGATGATGGTTTGCAATTGTAGAAGAAAATTGAAGGCTCTGTTTCTATTCTAGGTGGGTATAGGTTGTAGGCACCGTCTGATCATAGCTTGAATGTGATAGACAAAGATTTAGCGGCGATGGCATATTTTATCAAATATATATGAATAGATTCTAGCTGAATGTAATGGACAATGTTTTGTTCTTAGGGACGATCTACTCAGATAGCCAAAGCCGGCTATATATTTATATTAATATATATATATATGAAATATATAATTACAAATATATTCGTGTTAGATCTTTCCCTAGAATCTGTTCAGATATTATTGTAGTTTTAACTAAAGTTGGAATTTTATGCAAAGAAATATCGAAAAAGTTTCACTGTGAGACAAATTTTAGGGTTGGTATGGCCAAACCAATGCGAGTGAATAACGTTTTACGTTAAAGTAGTTTGGTGAAATAGAGGGGCTAGCTAGCTTTATTAGCTCAGTTTGTTTTCAAACAGGTGTGTCGTTTCTTTTGAGTTGTCCTTGACCGATATCAGAATCCAATGCAAAGTAAGTCATACATGAGCCTTTTCGGCCTCTTTAGCCGTTCCCAAGCAACACTTTAAAATATATATATATATATATATATATATATATATATATACACTCTCGTGTCTAGAAGCCCCCTTTTTCCAGATACTACGGCAAGTCAATTGGAGACCATCGGATACAAATATGAACGGTGCTGATGAGAGAGAACGTGGATATGGATATAATTTTTTAGATTATATCATCTCTCTTATCAGATATCAGGTCGTCAGACAACATAATCATCCTATATATAAATAATCTCTAGTCCAACACTTGTAACTTTTAATAAATTTACATATAAGTTAAAGTGTAACATAATTTTTATTAACACAAAAAAAGAAATGTTACATTTTCTATAAGAAAGAAATGTTACATTTATTCATTAATAATAGTAGTGTCATATGCCATTAATCGGATGGTACAAAGATCGTTCACACAAAATGTCAGACATGAGATCTTATAAATATATATGTATTTAATGGTTAGAAAAATCATGAGCGGAAATGGCGCCTATATCAGGCACTAAAGTCTAAAGGCACATGATATATGCACAAACTTTGCAATAAGTATAAGCAGCCGGACCACAAAGGTCGGGAAATTTTGATAAAAAGTCGGTCATCAGTGTAATCAGTGAGCAATCGTAGGCAAGAATCGACATGGGTGATTCATGTTTCTCTCAAACACATAAACAGACAGTTTTTCTTTGTTTTTTTTTTTTTTTTTTAATCATTTTTTTTTTCTTGGAGTGAACATAGACAGACAGAGTTGTTTCTGAACAGTACAGGCCTAGTAGATTATCTATGATTGTGTGTGTTGCCGATTCTCGGGTTTTGATCAAAACTTTTTGAAAAGTCGGACATATATGGGTCATGTTCATTTTAACAGATTGTATATATAAATATATATATATATATATATATGGATCCAGCCAGGCAAAATATAAACCTATATGCCATGGTGGAAAAGAGAGAAAAAATTCGTTGAGATCATAATTTTAGCCATTGAAAGATCGGACAGCAGAATCTCAGAGGACTGGATTTGATGGATTCCTCGAAAACTTTTATTGTATTTGAGGAGGGTCGAGTCGACTAACACAACACCCCCCCACCACCCCATGTCTCATCTTGTCTCCCTGCAACTGCCCTGGCCGTTCCCAACACGAATAAGCTATATAGCTTGGCCAACTTGTTAAAAGAAAACATTCATATAACTTGATCATTCCCTACATCTTTCATAATATTACTCTATGAGGATATATATATATATATATATATATATATGTTGTTAGCACCACTAAGGTTGGTAATCCCTACAGCTCCCACACTCTTTTGTTTTAACCCTATATTAAATGGAAGATTTTTAAGGATGTGGGTCGGATGGTGTGATGTGAGATTATACAATGCAATTTAATTCTTTTAACTAATTTCTTTTTAACACCCAAGTTTAATGCTCAATTTGTTGTTGTCCAGCACGCCCGACCTGCAGGCAATTGTGGCCGTTTTTTGATCCAAAAAAGCAGAACATGCAGATTGTTTCCATGGCATATATGTATATATGTATATATATGTAGATGTTACAAATGGAAGAGGCAAACAGGCAGGCAAGGTGACAAACTGAACAGATCAACAGCCTCGGACCAGGTCAAAAAGAGACCCCTTTTTTGGTTTTTTGTTTTTTGTTTTTGTTTTTCTTCTTCTCTCTTGTGTCATGTTTAAGCAACTAATTAGTGAGTATAATTAGTAAATAAAGGAAAAAAAAAAGGGTTTAGTCCAAAACGTGCTCATGAGGTGTTGGATTTATCATCAAGCTTATCTTTAGAATTCAGAAGAGATCAGGAAAAGCATGCAACGGAGTTCTCATGAAGACAAACAGGCCAAAAATTATGATGGCCAAGGTCCAAACTTACTGCCTTTGCAGCTTTTGTAATGAGCTATTCCCTGTTCAAGCTGGGGCGTCCTTACAGAAGGTGAAAGTACAAAATGCCACTCCTACCGAGACATACAAATTTATTTATTAAAAAAAAAAAAAAAAAAAGATGGTTGTGGTTTTTAACCATTACTACATAAAATAAGTTATTTTAAAAAATAACAATATATATATATATATATATATAAAAGATACCATGCATACTTTGAACCTGTGGAAAGAGCAATGTAGTTGCAAGGGTTATGCCCCCAGTAATTTTGGCCTCCTTTTCATTTTATTTTATTTCTTTTTAAAATTTCCTCAGACCCTAGATAATTGGACTGGACTAAGATACATTTCTGATGTCCAATATATTAGTATATACTTTGTCATTTTTAATATCAAAAGTTTAATTATACATTATCCTTTTGTCATATTTTTTTTAATATCAAAAGTTTAATATTAACATTAATGGGGGCCCTTTTGTCAATATATTATATGTGTAGCTGGTACTAGTCACCTAACAAACATCACTCTTGCGTACAAAAAGAAAAGCTACTTCTGATGATTAGCTTTAAATAACTCATTGGCTTTAATGATTAGCATTCAAATCGGATAAATTATTATTAGTTTTTAAGGATTGGAAATGCTTTAAGCACATGGATATTGTTGAAAACTTATAAAACTAAGATAAGTGTCGGGCTTCGTCTTTTTCAGAAGTAGGCCTGATGAGAGTTCTTATTACCAAAATAACAATTATTTGTGTTGAGTCTCAGAAAATAATATTTATCAAGTATCAACATAATGGAAAAATATATATATATATATATATATATTCATAGAAAAAATAAAAATAAAAATAAAAACTGATGTAAAAATTTTGTAATAAAACTTTATTTTTTGGGCTATTTTTGTTGTTTCAGCTTTTGTGCTAATGGTGTGCCTTTTGATTCCATGTTTGATCCTAGCTGCTGACGACTTTGAATTCTGTCTCGATTATAGGTTCAAATTTCACTCTCTATTGGGTAAAAAGGATTAGTTTTTACTCTGTTTCCGAAACAAAATAGGTTTTTAACATGCAAAGTATTGAAGAAGGCAGTGCTAAAACACCCTTAATTCTGTTTCTTCTGCTTATAATATATGTGTTCAAACGTGCCATAGATTTGATTCAAAGGATACATGCATGAATCTGAATATCTTTTTCTTTTTTTTGGTTTGTTTGATCTGAAAAAATAGGATCAGTGGTTTTCTTAATGTCACAGTTCATTATTTATTAAGAAATTTAATGGAATCACATATAGTATAGTATTATCAGATCAATTTCATTCTCTTGTCAGGCTCAATCTAGAATTGTTCAGTCAAATATAAACACATAGTTCTTAATCACTTTTAAAACCGGTTCTTAAAGTGAGAACTTAAGTTATAGGACTGGGCTTCAAAATAAATAAATGGAAATTCTAATTCTAATACTGAGACTCAAAGTTTTAGGGGAAAAAATTTCACAATCGTTATGACATCAATACTAAGAGTCCGTTTGATAAATGAGTTTGAGTTGAGTTTTTTAAGTTGAAATAGTAAATTTTGTTAACTTTTTGAGAAAAAGACACAAATTTTTGAGGAAAAAGATAAAACTTGAGTGTTAAAAACCAAACTTGAGCTTCGTTTCCAAATGAAACCTAATACTCTATATCTTTGCTTGGATAAATTTAGTAGTACAAGGAGTAGTTTTAGCACAAGACTTTTCAAACAGTCTTACAATTATGCTTATAACCTATCAATCCAACAAGGGTTTTTTTTTTTTTTTTTTTTTTTTTTTTTTTTTTGGGAGGCATTGGTATCTCCAACACAGCAACAATCACTAATATTGGGGCATTTGCACCACTAGCTGAGGTTGTGTCATCACACACTATCCTATGTTGTTGTTTACCCATTTCCAACTTTGCATCACTGTCTTGGTCTTTTTTGATAAAGAAAGATGCACAATGCGATTTTGTTGGGATATATACCTTTTTTTTTTTTTTTTTGGTTACCACACCTATCTAGCTTAGATTTTCATTATTGGCTCCTTTTAGTTCCTACAACACCCACCACCACCACCATATTCAAAATGGCAGTAGTAGCTATGGAGAACCCTTTTTTTTTTTTTTTTTTTTTCCCCTCTCTCTGAATTGTTGCAGTAAAACTAGAAACCCTCCATGGAAAGAGTTTTCTCTGAATGGTTGTAGTAAAACTAGAAACCCTCCATGGAAAGAGTGCCAAACAGCAGAGACAAAAACTATGCAACAACACACATATATATACGTGTATAATGTATAGAAAAATTGATGAAAGAGAGAATAAAAGAGTACACAATCCAAAAAACCTCGTCTCCTCCCCCATGAGAGAGATTTTCCCATAAAACCAAATGCCCTGACCCCAACGCTCCTCTTTTTTTTTTTTTAGTCTTTTTTTCTCTCTCTCTCTTTTTTTTTTGGGTTTATAAGGAAAGAAAAGGAAAAAAAAAAGAAAAAGAAAAAAAAAGGAAAGAGATCTCTCTGTCTTTATAACTTTCTCTCTCTTAAATTTCGTTTCTCTTTCTATATCATGTCATGTCATGCAAGTAGGCACCCTAAGCCTTTTTAACCCCCTTTTCACCCCACGACATTTGTATTACCTTCGCCAGCTCATTCATTCATTCAACCCATTCACCAACCCCATCTCTCCTCTCCTCTCCTCTCCTCTCCTCTCCTCTTAACACCCCCCCCCCCCTCTCTCTCTCTCGCTCTTCTTTCTCTCTCTAAAACTTTCAACGTTTTCTCCACCAGATCTCTCGGAGTGACCCTTGGAGATGCGTGCCCTTTAAGCCCCTTTCCTTGGGTTTCTGGGGGCTCCTCCGTCAATCCCCCCAATACGACCCTTTCCATTCCGTTCTCAAAAACTCCCCCCCCCTCTCTCTCTCTCTCTACTTTCTCTCTCTTCTCTCTTTCTCTCTCTATATATTCTATCTTTTTCTGGGTTCTCTTCTCTCCTGGGGGGTTTGACTTTTTCCATGCGATTTCGCTCTGAATGATTTTGTGATAGGAGAGAGGAAAAAATGGCGAATGGGCTAGAGAGAGAAAATGAGGGGATGGTGGTGATATTCAACGATGAGGAGCTGAGCGAGATGAGCGGCGTCGAGAGAGGCGGAGACCACATAGAGGTTACGTGTGGGTGTACTAGCCACCGTTACGGTGACGCCGTTGGCAGGCTTAGGGTTTTCCTCAATGGTGACCTCCAAATCACCTGTGAATGCACCCCTGGCTGTCAGGAAGGTCTCTCTCTCTCCCCTTCTCTCTCTCTCCCTCCGCTTTTTGGGAAATGGGTTTCGATTTCTATGCATGTTAAATGCGTCTCTGTTGATTTTCTCAGCTTATCGTGAACTGGTTTTTGACGTTGATGTGGAGGCGCATTCTCAATCCAACATCTTTCCCACTCATGATCTTTGTGTTTTTCTTTTCTTCCTTATTATTATTATTATTATTATTATTATTATTATTATTCACTTCAAGTGTATGTTTTTTTTTTTTTTTTGTCTCAGTGAACGTGTTCCCTTTCAGATATAAAACCATCAAATCAGTTCTTATATATACACGTATATGTATATATATGTTTTCTATATTGCTTGGTTTCTGTGGTTGAGTTTAGATTCAATGGTGCGTTCGTCTCTACTTTGTGGAGTAAAATATATATTACCTTCAAGTGGGCATCTTCAGAACGACACCTACACTGTCTTTTAATGGTGGTGATTGTAAACAAACACCTTCTGATTTTCCAAGATTTTATTTTGACGCCAGAGTCCTGTTCTTTACGTTTTACAGAGTAAGAATATCATGTGCTATGGTTATATCATCGTAGGGTTTTGTCTGTTTTTTGTTCATCCTTTTTAGCTGATGAAGTACAATGAAAATTCTGGTTGGTTCGTTTAGTGTTTGGCTTGCAGTAAATAATAAAATCTTTTGCCTTTTGGGCTGCACCTTCTTTTCTAGTATCAAGTTTTGAACTTGAATTTTGAAGATAATGGTTGTCTGATTAAACTGACTCTGGTGCTCTTCGTTTGTACATGTGAGTTATGTGTTTATGTTCATGTCACATTCAAAAATTCAGTGTGTATTTTCTGACAAGGATCTGAAAGTGGCGCTGACATATAATGTATGTGGTTGTCTGTCATATTAGCATGCAAACACTATTTCTTGGGGATGAATTTTGAATAATCTACAGTTTTGAACCTTTTTCCCATTACCGTTTGAGGGCGTAACAATTAGGTTGTATCCAGTATTCTCATTTTTACTGATCATCCGGGAATTTTGTCCATCATGGAGACACTGTTATGTTTGTTGGGGAAAGATTTGTCTCGGAGTGACAGATGGGGATAAATGTCTTCTTCAAAAGTTAAGAGCATGGACATATAACCACCTAGTTCTTCGCTAACTATTTGTCCTTTTACTGTTCCTCGATCAAAATATTTCAGTCAGTCTGATTTATTATATGGTATTAACATTCAAAGTACTATTATTCAATGCAGGCTTTTCCTTAACTTTTGATGAAAAAATTATGCTTCTTACGGCTTTGCTTGTATGCCTATGGTGTCCTTTTTTCCCCCTACATTTTATTCTTTTTGGTGTTGTTGTAACAGGAAAATTGACTCCAGCTGCATTTGAAAAGCATTCCGGAAGAGAAACAGCTAGGAAATGGAAGAATAATGTTTGGGTCATAGTTAATGGCGAGAAGGTTCCGTTGTGTAAGACAGTGCTGCTGAAATACTACAACCAAACATCAAAAACTGGCAACGGGTCTAACAGATCCCATAATGGACGGGTTTGTCACCGCGATGAGTTCATTCGCTGTACTAGGTGCAACAAGGAGCGCCGTTTTCGTCTGCGAACTAAAGAGGAGTGTCGGATTCACCATGATGCTTTTGCAGATGGAAATTGGAAATGTGCTGATCTGCCATATGACAAGTATGTTGTCCTTAATTGGAATTAGTACTTATGAACCCTTCAATTTATCGTGTTGATTCTCGTCCTTTCTATATAAAAAACCATTATCCATTTAGGAAAATATAACTTGTTTCTATCTTTTTACTAACTACAATTGTGATGCACATGGAAATATGTTTAAATTGTGGATTTGATTCAAGATGTTAACATGCATTTCATAGATTTTTAGTCGGTGGATATGTCTGTGTGTTCGATTCTACACTTTAAGACATTGCCATAATCTCTTTGTCACCTCACTTGGACATTATGGATTCAGTTTTTATTACCTAGTTCATTTTTTACCATTTTATGTCTTTGCAAAATATGGTTACATTGGGAATTTAAACAACAATAATTTCTCGGTGCTTCTTATCTACTATTGAGATGTAGACAGTCTTGTTAATTTTTTTTCCCAATAAGGAACCTTGCTGGTTTGTTACTATTAGATACAAGGTAGTCAAATTGGTTTAATTCTATCATCAATTGGCAAATGCCAGAAACTTTAGGCAAATTATTTATGGAGACGCTATTAGAATCGCCATGCAGCTGATAAATTATCTGTGAGTTGATCGTGCAGCTTTGATAAACTTGAGTCATGAAATGAAGACCAACTTCTTAGAAATTTTTGGAAATACAAAATGTCCACTAGATAAAAATCGTTGGAAGTACGATAGGAGCATGAAAGTGCCCATAAAAGCTGGATTATTTCTAGCAGCCTTGAACAGAGGAGCCATCAAAACACTGCAGATGTTAAATGTCGTTAAAATGCACATCCAGTTAAAGCTAACAGAGAAGCTTGCGGTTTCTGAGTCAAGCTTTACTGCGTAGTTGATTTAATTTCAGACTTTTATAGGTGTGGATCATTGTCAACAATGTAAATAGCTGCGGTTTTTTATTATTTATTTACTATTTATTTATTTTTATTTTTATTTATTTTATTTTATTTTGTTGCTATAGTAGCTGCCTTCTTTTCAATTAACGTGAATAGCATTGAATATATATAAGCAAGACTAGAAGAAAACTCTAAGAAGATCTGTGGATGACCAAATAAATGTTGCTTAAAGTATAACAAACCAGTAGGAGATGAATGCTTTTTCATAATAAAAAATAAATAAATAAATGTTGCTTAAAGTTGCCTGTGTGTGGCCAGATAAATGTTACTTAAAATTCCTTGTGACGACTCTTACTACTATAAGTATGGTTCTACTTCTGGATTGAAGCATTTTACTTGCAGAGTTGGTGTGTATTATATATCGTTAATGCTAGTTGATTTGCTTGCTTACACAGGAAATATATGTGATTGCCTTTTTCTGCAGTTTTGTGTTTGAAAATTGAATAGTAGAACAACTTGAACAATTATTGCTTTGTTTTTCAGAATAACATGTGATGATGAAGAAGAGAGAGCAAGCCGCAGAGTCTACAGGGGCTGCACTCGTTCTCCGACCTGCAAGGGCTGCACTTCTTGCGTGTGCTTTGGCTGTGAAATCTGCCGCTTCTCTGATTGCAGCTGCCAGACCTGCACTGACTTCACAAGGAATGCCAAAGTTTGAGTGACAAATTCTAAAATGGTCCCAGATATTTTCCCATTCATTTTGTGGGTTATTCATGCCCAATATTGCCTCGCCCCTTTCTTTTTCTCCGGATTCAAAAAGAAAAAGAAGAAGGGGAAAGAGAGAGCGAGAGAAGGAGAGTGAGAGAGAGAGAGAGGGGAAGGAGGAGCTTCCAGTGACATGCTCTTTTATAATTATATGTCAGACTTTGAATTTCCAGTCCTTGATTTCAATTATGTTGCTCTCATCGACTGGTTTAAAACCTATCTAAATATTTAGTAATTTATTTTTTTTTACATAAATTAATCTTTTGCTCGCTTGGAATCTCATCTTTTTCCCCTTATCTTTATAGATTGTGTGTACGCTTAAAGTCGTATTCCTCAACGAATAAATGCCATAGAATGTGCTCTGAAGGTATTTGAGTTTGAAAGCCACGTCCCATGGCCAAAGGAGGAGGAAGAAGAAAAAGGGGGAAACGTCAAGTACCTGAAAATGAAAGAAAAAGAGAGGGAAATAATTTTAAACAAACAAGTAACCTATAAGAATTTGACATTGTAGTTAGAATCGATAAAGACGACACTGAACATGCGATACTCTCGATAGGAGCCAATTTATCATCCTGTTTGTTGATCTTCCCGTTTATCTGCTCGTTTCTGGCTTTGAATTTCTTGTGGCCACTCGTTTGAAACAAAAAGGAAATAAGACAAAAGTGAGGGCTAAGTTTGGTGATAGTTTTGTATCTCCATTGTTTCTGGTTTTTGAAAATGGAGGATTTGTATGTGGAAGCAGAATGCGTAAGAAAGAGGACTTTGTGAAAACCGAAATTCGATGAAAAAACCAGTTTATTTAACAAAGTTCAAATATTTTATAGCCTATTATAGCCTATTAAATATTTGGAAAAACTTGTGGTAAAAACTATATTTTTATCCTATTGATACACATTGCTCTTTTAGTTATTTGAGATAAACTTTTCAATGGTTTAATCCATAACTATAAGTAGTCGCGTGTTGAGCTGTAAATTTTTACATATATAGTAATAGTTCCTATTATGAGTTTTTCAGGCATGTAAAAAGCTTGAGCCAGAGGAATAATGACAATCATAATCTTGATTGCTTCCAAGCTCTTCTGCCTGCAAAATTACCACCCCCATCATGGTTTTTTTTTTTTTTTTTTTTTTTTTTCTTTAGAGGACCATTAGCTCTTCGATCAGTTTTTGCATGCCCTTTGCATGGTAGAAGTTGTGTACAATGTGTAATGCATTTGAGGGGGGGGGGGGGGGGGGGGGGGTAAAAAAAAAAAAATATATATATATATATAATATCTGGTGTTGGGTGAGTAATTGTCGCTGTAACTATAACCCATCCCAGACAATGCTAGTTGGTTGAATCCTTTTCGACCCACTAGTCCTTCTGTGCAGTGAAAAGGCATCAGATATTGTTCACTTAGAGCAGAAGAAAGCTACGGTATCTGAGAGGATAAGACTGGTGTTATATTGAGAAAGAGAGAGTAGAGTTTGGCATGCGCTATTAGTAGACAATCCACAAAAGTAAATAATAAATAATAAAAAAACAGTTTGGCTGTTTACGCGAATGTAACAACTCAAGCACATCATCGTCCTTGGACCTACTAGTCCTTTGAGCAATCCTGGTATCAGCACTGCCATCCTCCTCGCAGCCGTTTTCATTGCAGGCATGCCGGTGACCACTCCCACTTGCCGTTGTCTATTCATCATGTCGTTTTCATGGTCGGAAATGGTCAATATTGTGGCCAGCCATTTCGGACTGCAGGTCGGCATCCCTTAATTACTGTCATCAGTTTTCTAGTTCACCTGTCTCGTTACAACTCTCTCTCTCTCTCTCTCTCTCTCTCTCTCCCTCCCCCCTTAAGCCCCACCTTATTATTACATCATGATCGATACTAAATCGAGTATCTATAATAGCTAAGAGAATAATATGAAGATGATCATATACATCACTTGCACGATTAGTTGTTGTGCGGATGGAGCTTAATTAATATCTTGACGCAGAGTTATTATATGTGGATTCATTTTAAAGCGTTTTGAGATGCATGTAATTTTCATTTCATTATAGTGAAATCCTGCTGAGGTTGAGTGTAGATGTAGCTAGCTAGCTCTTATATACAGAGTAAACCTCTATAAATCTTGCTTGGTCATACACGATGAAATTTTCTTCATATTAAAAATAGCAATAAATAAATTAGAATAAATTATATTGCTGTTGAACTTTGGTGCTCCTATCCCCATACCAATGTAGTTCATATTGGTAATAACAAAATATAATGACCCACCCGAAATTCTATTCTGTACATATAGTTAGTTTATGCATGTGTGTATATAAAAATATATTCTTTCCGCGTAGATCATATATTTTCAACATTTGTTTTACAGTTGACCAAACAATATCAGAGATTGGATCCTCATTTCTCTCATCTTTCTCAATTATTACCTGCTGTGCAGGACGAGGAAGTCCAACCGCTATAATTTAATATCCGTTTGAATGCATTAATTCTAAAAAAAAAGGTCAAATAATATTTTATATACGCGCTCCTTTGGGAGTTGGGAACTCTACATTCTAGATAATGTTTTTAAAGGTTTTTCCTTTTTTTTTTTTTTAAAGAACTTGAAAATATGAAAATTTTATGTACATAATAAAAAAAGGAAAAAACATTTGACCGATTAGAATTTGCAACAAATTTATTAAATACGCATATGTTACCAAAGAATTGTTCCAACATGTCGGTATTAGAATTGCAAACCTTAAAATTTTTACCACATTAGAGAAACGATATACTTTCGAATCAGAACTATGATAATTGCAAAATACACAGATATATATACTTGTTATAGGTTTTATAATCATAAATTGGACCGGGCCAATATATATATATATATATATTGCTAAATATACATAAATATTTTCCAGTTTCTACCATGTAGGTAACAAAAAGTCACCTGTTCTACCAAAATGTAATAAAAGGAGGACCCATCTACCACCAACCAAATAAATGCTGAAAGCTGTAATCTACTGTCTATCCAATCAAAAAAAGTACCTCTCCAACCACATATGTTATCTGCAAGCTGATGAGTTTGGCGCTTCACAGCCGCAGTACTAGTCCTTTATTGCTCTATATATCTATATAACATATATATACATATATGTATAATACTTTGTACCTGTGACTGTTAATGCATATTGGCTGGAAGCTGCCGTGTCTGCCTTTTTTAATATTTGACTGTTCAATTGCCATACTATATATACATATACACACATATATGTATGTGTGTGTGTATATATATAACATTTAATGCACATAACTGGGGAGACCTAACAATGCATGTGACCTCTCTACGGTTGTACTTAATTATCCTCAATCTATGGCAACCTTTCATTTTATTTGTTTTTTTTTTTTTCTTTTGTTTGGTCTATGCAATACTGACAGTTTTTGATATAGATATAATGGTTTATAATATGTTTTCATATTTATTGTAGAAATTGGCTTTTTTTTTTTTTTGGTGACTTTTGTTATGTTTTGTTCTCTTCAATGATCCCAAGAGAACATGGTAACAAAACTTGTGGTGGGTATTGATGACCATGTCTGCATCTTTTTTATGAGCACCTTAACATTAATATTAATGCGTTTGATAAAGAAGTATGAAGAAGAAAATTAAACGGGAATTTGTTTGGTTAATTTGCCTTCTTTTCCCATTATGAATCATTCTTTTCTATAATGTAATTAGTTTCACAAAACGTGTCAATCACCATAAGAAACGTACTACTCAAAAAAAAAAAAAAAAAAAAGATAAGAAATAGAGCGTTATATAATTTGATCTCTCTCACTGTTGTTTGGTTTGCAACAAGATTTACACAAAGAAAAGGATTTAAGAAAAACAATATATATGAACCATAATATGCACAAAATTGAATATAAAAAAAGGAGCTCAAGAATTAAAGCCACTTACTCTAATCTGATCAGTACAACTAATACATGCCTAGCTCTCTCTCTCTCTCTCTCTCTCTCTCTCTATATATATATATATATATATATTTATCTGTAAGATCGGAGTGTAGCTCCACAAAAGGTGCAAATAATAGCTCTCCAATACTTCCAATAAAACGGGACGTAACAAAATCTTGTGGCCGTCTTCATATCCGCCACGCTGGCGCCACCGCCGCACCGTGAGCAAATGCCCGCCGCGGGCTTGCTCCGCTGCACCTTCCTTGTCTGATCAACGAGAAAACAGAAGACTACCATGATGTTTTTGGTATTGGGATTTTGTGGGGGTTTTTTTTTTTTTATTTTTTTCTTCTTTTTGATTTTTGAAAGTTGGGGTAAATGGGAAGTTTGTAATGAGAGCTGTGAAAGCAAATGTTGTTTGAGACTTGAGATGCTATACTAATGCAAAAGAGAGTGGCTTTATATGTATATATATATATATATATATATGCATGAGAGGAGTTAAAGGTCGAGTAACTTCTTTCCCCGCGTTTTGATTTTGAGCCGTTGGATTTGAGATGATCAAGTGCCTCAGTTATATGTTCTGACCGGCCTGTAATTTCTTGCCATGTGTCAATCGCAGTTGAAAACATTAATTGCGGGATAGGTTTGGGGTTATGAGATCATGACCATACACGTGGAGGAGATCGAAGGGTTTAGTTGTTGTAATGTGTAAATGATAGAGGCCAGCTATGTTTTGTTGTTGAATAAAAATGGGGGATGGCAGTTAGTAGGTCCGGAGTTTCGAGCACTTACCAATTGCCAAGTTGTTTTCAAATAATAGTTAGTAGGTCCTTTTCCTTTCGTTCCTTTTATTCTTTATTTTTTAATTTTTGGGCTGTCGTTTGCCCGGTAATTGTCCAACAGGTGTATTGGGGACCAAAGAATATGAACTTCCTTTTCATTGGACCAAAACTGTGAACTTTGTCTCTCATGTTTGTTTTCCTATCGCTTTGGAAGAGGGAAAAAAAAAAAAAAAAAAAAAAAGGAAAGAAAGAAGAAGAAGAAGTAGATAGAAAATGAAATGGCTAAATAATTCAACTTTAAAATGTTTTTGTTATTTCAAATTATATGCTTATATATAGCCCTTGGCAGCTAGGTAAGTTCGAATTTCGCCCTCAAAATTTATAACTTATATCCAAACACTAAGTTGGAATTACTCTGGACATGATATGAAGTTGATATTGAAAAACAAATAGAAAGTGAGAGGAGAAAGAAGATTAAAGAAAACAAAAATAACAAAAATAACGTGATTATGTGACTCCTTGTGCAGCTAACTATTAATTAGACATAGATAATGAAATAAATTTGACATGACTTATTAACATAGTGATTAAAGCATAGGCGTAACAATTTTGACAAAAATAGTCCCAAAAAAATAATAAAATAAAATGTAGTATTTAATCTTTCCTGAGGTTAAGTTTATTTCCTACTTAAAATCCCAATTTTGAAAGGAGAGTCGTAGCTAGGGTTTAAATTTGAGCCTATCTACCCATAACGCTCTCTGTTTTCTTCTTTATTAGTTAGTTAGCGTCCACACCAAGTATCATACGGTGGTTATATACATTACTATTTCTTGTGTAACAAAATAAATAAATAACAGACAGAGAGAGAGAGAGAAAAGAGGGAGAAAAAGATAAAACAAAACAAAATCTACACTATTTTTTTTTTTTTTTGGAATTGCTATTTTTTTTTTCTTTTACCTGAATAAAATGTTCAAATAAAATGTTTTCCTCCCATGTGTTCAAGTAAAATGAAATGCTCCTTTCAAACAAACACCTTTCAACTGAATTCGAGAACCATATAAAATTTTGAATTTTTTTTTTCTTGCTGAGAATTAAAATTTGAATTTACTCCTACCAATTTATTTCAACATAACCATCCATGCAAAACTAAGAATTGCATTTCATTTAAATTTATTGATGAAACTGATCAATAATTAAAGTTGAAGTTTTTTTTGTATCATGAGATCATTCGAGTTAGCATTGATATTAATCTCTTAATTCAAAATACAATCACCCACACACACACAAACACACATACAGAATCTTACCGATTATTTATTAAAAATAAAAAATAGAAAAACAAAATCTCTTTAAAGAATTTGTATTATCTCTTCAATGTTTAGTACCAATATTTATTGCAGTGTAAACATATATATGGGTATATATATATATGTATATATATATATTAAAAGGAGAAGAAGAGGAGTTGGTTGTTCTTGCATTGTCGAACTCCAACATGACACACAATAACCAGATCCAAGTAAATGATCAGATCAGCAACTGTTGGGGTGGGTTGGGATTGGGTGTAGGAAGTTAAAAAGGTATTCTTTCTAGTACACTAATTAGCACACCCCATATGTTGTTGCAATGTTTGTCAGTCTTTGATATCCCCACCAATCATAAATGCTTCTTTTTTTTTTTTTTTTTTTAAGGTACATCACTTCCATTTTTGTGTTCTATTGCAGCTGTAAACCAACACACAGATCAACCTTTTTAACATTTCCTTTTTTTTTTTTTTTTTTGTGGTGCAAATTTGAATTTCCCAGTTTTTATTTTAATGATATAATATATGACTAGTGTAATTTTATAACACGTTCTTTAAAGTGGACACTAGTAGATTATTTCGTTTAAAAACCTATTGGTTAAAAAACAGTCCATAGCTCATACTAATATTACATAATACGTGGCGTACTATAAAAAGACAAACAAATTATATAATAATTTCTATCAATTTTGATCTGCCTAAATAAGGACAACTGAGGACCATTTTGTAAATAGCCATTGTAAATAAGTGAGGCTTTTCTCCAAATTAACGTATGGATTGAGACTTTGAGAGACAAAGTAGCCCCAAGTTGAGCTGGAACCTACAAGCAGTAGCAGAGTTATGTTTTTACTAATCGGAGCACACCTTTAATATAGTCAGTTTTTTTTTTTTTTTTTTTTTTTAAACTCAAAATGTACCCTAGCTTTTATATGCAAGTTTAATTGAATTATTTGAATATTTATTGCCAACTGAAATTTTCTAGCTTAGAAGCATTTATATCTCTATTTTTTCCAAAATTAAAAATCTAATTATACGAAAATATTTTTCAAGTCTATAAACTTTTGGTGACTGTAAACCTAAATACTCAAAACATACATATTTTCAATATTTGAAGAATAACATTAAAAAGAGGTGAAAAAAATAAAAAGAAAAGCAGGGAGTTAAAAAAAAAAAAAAAAAAAAAAAAGTGCCCCATTGAAACATTATTCTTGGCTCTTCCTTTGCTGACAGATAGGTAGATGAATTAAAAGTAGTTAAAGATTATTATTATTATTATGCATAACAGAGACTGAAGATTATTATTCATCGTGTCCCTCTTCCTCTCCCCCTCTCTCTCACCCCAATTTTTTTTCTCAAATGACGAAAATACCCTTGTTATTATCTATCCCCAAAAAAAAAAATAATAATAAAAGAAAAGAAAAGTCCAGTGCAAACACAATTTTCTAAACAAGCCAGATTCAAAGTTAAAGCGAGACCAAAAAAATAAATAAATAAACAAAATAAAAAAAGAAAAAAAAGGGGGAGCCCATTCAACAACTAATGACTTGTCCATCGAAATGTTAAGATTTGGCTGACAAAAGCAAAACAAACCCTAAACATCTCACATTTCTTTTTTCCATCTTCTAGCATCCATCCAATTTCTAATGAATCGTGACTATCGTTCAATTTTATCTGAGCAGTAACTATCTATTCTTTCACCGTGAAAGGAGCCAATTCACATAAACATTGACGTCTTACCAATTGATTACAAATATAATAACATTTAAAGCCCATTTGAATTTTGGTTAAATCACATGTTTTATACACTAAATTCAATTTTTGTTAGAGAAAACTAAGTATGTGTGTGTATTAAAACAAGATTTCAAACAAAAACTTAGTTATTATTCTTGAGAAATAGCATGATCTATTCCGTATAAATAAGTTTTCATGTGATCTCAATCTAGGAAAAATAAAATAAAATAAAATATCTCCAACTTTTGAGTTTCAAAAATAAGAAAAGAAACTATACAATTCTCTTTATATTCATTTATTCCTGAGGAATTGTAATTAATAAAGAAAATAATTAAAGTAAATAGCAAAGTTTTAGAATATTTGATATAAATCACAAAATTTATCAAGGATATAAAAATTTACTAGATAAACAAAAGATTTACTAAATAAATTACAAATTAACAATAAATAAATTAATCAGATAAATTAATTATTTATTATTATTTATTTTAAAATTTTTGAAAACGTATTTTTACTTTAACTATTTCTACAAAAGAGGTAAAGCTGTGGTAAAGCCCTTTTTATATGTTCTATTGATATAGCTCATTTCCAAACCGTTAAGATGTAATCAAACGATTAATATGTTACATGTGTATCATAATTATCATATACCTTACCTCATATTAATATAGATTAATAAATACAAATTTAAAAAAAAAACCACCCCTTCATTTCCCTGACGCAGACGACATCCCTTCCAACGCCGACGATGGACCCCCTGACCAGATCTGCCCCCCCCCCCCCACACCGAAGAGGCCAAGCATCCCCCCCCGACGTCACTACCCCTACCCGGACGCCTACAAGACCACCCCTCCCCCATGCTCGAGCTCCCCAACCCCTGATGCCTACCAAGCCCCCTACTCGACACCTGTCATAACCCCCCCCCCCCCCCCCCACCTCCAAGGCTGACCAGAACTCCCATGCGCTCAAGCCCCCCCTCCTGCCACCACCGACATCACCCCATCCTTGACGCCGAACAGACTCCTCCCCCCTCCCCCGACTCTCAAGCCCCCCCCCCCCCCCCCCCGTCCTAACCACGATGACGGAAATTTTTTAATTTTTTTTTTTAATTTCTTAATCAAATAATATTATAAGGTAAAAAGTGTATGATAATTACGTATATAAGCAACACCTCAGCCGTTCGATTACATCTGAATGGTTTTAAATTGAGCTTATTGATAGGGTATATAAAAGGAGCTTTACTGTAGTTTTACCTATATTACTTCTCTGGGAGAAACTGTGGTAGAGCTCCAATGAGGAGCACTACCAGTACTGATCCATCTAACAGCTAAAATTGATTGTGTTATAAATGAACGATTATGATTTAAGATGCATCTAATGTTAATATAGTCTCATATACACACAATCATGTATTTTATTTCAAATTTATTTATTTTTTCCTTAATCTGTCATGAAACTGCCGCCACCCCTGCGTGACCCCCAGCGAAGCTCCCACACCCCCTCCCCCCCTGTCAGGGGGTGGGGGGCCCGAGCGTCAGCATCAGGGGTGTGTGCGGGGAGGGGGGGCCAATCTTGGGGGGGCTCGACATCGACGGTAAAGGCACTTTAGCGCCAGCGTCAGGGGTGCCTGGGGGGGGGGGGGGGGGCGCTCAAGCACCTGGGGAAGTCGTCGGCTGGGGTTGAGGGGGCAGATCTGGTCGATCATTAGCGTTGGCGAGAAAGTCACCGATGTCGAGGAAGGGAAAGGAATGAGTGGGTTTTTTTATTTTTATTTATTAATCTATACTAATATGAGATAAGATATATGATAATTACGATACACAATAACATCTTAATATTTAATTATATCTTAATAATTTAAAAATAATATATATCAAAAAGGTATAAAAATGAGATTTGCCATAGTCTTATTCATTTCGCTCCTTCTTATTTTCTAATGTAAGAATCTAGAATTAGGGAAAATAGATTGAGAGAGAGAGAGAGAGAGAGAGAGATTTGTAAATGCTCAGATTCATACACTGAGCCGAGGCAATTATATTACTATATATACAATATGTACAATAGATTAGGGCATCAACCAAATCCACGTGGTACAATCTATGTAATGGACTAAGGCATGGCCAAATACATGACTGATCTTGTACAATGCAACATGCAAATGAAGATAAGATGACCATTAGAAAGGATATGCTACAGTAACTATACAATAACTAGGCTATAGGCTTAGTTGCTTTTACATCTAGGTTCCAAAGAGAACTTGGCGCGCACTTTTAAACTAACAAAAATCTGCGAACAAACAACACCTAGAGTGCTTTTCCTTTTTTTTTTTTTTTTTTTTTTTTACCTCCCGGCAAAAAAACTCACTCTCTGACCACCAATCTGCTCGCCATTTTCATGAAGCTCTTATTCCAACGCCATTGCAGCTCTCTCTCCTCCTTCAATCTTCACAACCCCAAAAACCCATCACTCAACGAATCCCAAATCCGCCAACTTTGCAAGCTCGGCTTGCTTGCCGAGCATTTCGAGTCCTGAACTCCACCGATCCCGGCGAAATCACCGTCAAACCGATTCTATACGCTTCTCTTCTCCAAACTTGCGTAAAGGCTGTTTCTTTCAAGCCCGGCCTACAAATCCACTCTCACGTTGTCAAGTCTGGCCTCGACACTGATCGCTTTGTGGGGAATAGCTTACTTGCTCTTTACTTCAAGTTGGGTTCGGTGATTTTGCAGACTCGGAGAGTTTTCGATAATCTTAATGTCAAGGATGTCATTGCTTGGACGTCAATGGTGAGCGGATATGTGAAGGCGGGAAAACCTGAAAATGCGGTTTCATTGTTTTGGGAAATGATGGAGTCTGGTGTCGAGCCAAATGGGTTCACTTTATCTGCTGTGATCAAGGCCTGTTCCGAGATTCCGGATCTGCGGCTAGGCCGGTGCTTTCATACAATGGTTGTGAAATATGGGTTTGATTTGAATCTTGTCATTGTTAGTTCTTTGATCGATATGTATGGGAGGAATTGCATTGTCAAGGATGCACACCAAGTGTTCGATGAATTGCCCGAACCGGATGATGTATGTTGGACGTCGGTTATTTCAGCGATGACGAGGAATGATTCGTTTGAAAAAGGTTTGTCCTTGTTTTACTCGATGCAGAGGAATGCTGGGTTGTTTCCGGACGAGTACACGTTTGGAACGGTTCTTGCGGCTTGTGGTAATTTGGGGAGGCTAAGACAAGGTAAGGAAGTGCATTCGAAGGTCATTACTTGTAGGTTTTCTGGGAATGTGATTGTTGAGAGTAGTCTGGTTGACATGTATGGGAAGTGTGGGTCAGTTGATGAAGCTCGGCATGTTTTTGATAGGATGACAATGAAGAACTCGGTTTCTTGGACTGCATTACTGGGAGTGTACTGCCAAAATGGAGAATTTGAGTCCGTTATTAAGCTGTTTAGGGAAATGGAAAAGGATGACCTTTACAGTTTTGGAACTGTTCTTCGTGCATGTGCAGGTTTGGCAGCAGCAAGACAAGGGAAAGAGGTTCATTGCCAGTATGTGCGAAAAGGTGGTTGGAGGAATGTTATTGTAGAGTCTGCTTTAGTCGATCTCTATGCAAAATGTGGTTGTATAGATTTTGCCCGTAGCGTTTTTAGTCAGATGCCGGTTAGAAATTTGATAACTTGGAACTCAATGATTTGTGGGTTTGCCCAGAACGGAAGGGGCGGAGAAGCACTTGGCCTATTTAATGAGATGATTAAGGAAGGCATTCAGCCTGATTACATTAGTTTTGTTGGGGTTCTTTTTGCCTGTAGTCACTCAGGTTTGTTTGAGCAAGGAAGAAAGTACTTTAATTTAATGACAACCGAGTACGGAATGAAAGCCGGTCTTGAGCATTATAACTGTATGGTTGATCTTTTAGGCCGTGCTGGTCTGTTAGAAGAAGCCGAGAATTTGATTGGGAATGCGGATTGTAAAGACAATTTATCTCTTTGGGCAGTTCTCTTGGGTGCCTGCATGACTTGTACGGATTCTAATGCTGCAGAGCGAATAGCAAAAAAGATGATGAAGTTAGAACCTGATTGCCACTTGAGCTACGTTCTTCTAGCTAATGTGTATAGAGCAGTTGGACGATGGAATGATGCATTGAAAGTAAGGAAATTGATGAAAGATAGAGGCATCAAAAAGACCGGGCAGAAGCTGGATCGAAACTAATGGTAAGTTGGAATCTAATTTTGATGCAGATTATCTCAATGTTTCGGGAAAAACCAAATTTCCAAGCTGAGGGAGTATTGGGTGAGAAGTGAATCGAGGTGTTGGACTTGTATAAAAGAAACATGCGTCCTATTTGAAAATTTTCATTACGGTGTTTCTCTCAGACTCGCTGTGTTTCTCTCTTTAGCACTTATCCCCAAAACCGGAGCCCCCAGCATAAGTAAACTGGGGCAACTGAAAATACTGTGAAAACCCCAAAGATCGGATGCGTGTTTGACTCTGCGTCGTGGCAATTATTGGACTTCACATATCCAACAGCTCGTCCCATTCAAGAAGTAGAAGAATACAAGACAATTTGCCGAGGCAGAAGTAAACTCATGAACGACTTCCGAGTCTACAGAATGGAGCAGGGAAAAAGATGCGGGATAACTTTTTTGAGTGACCGATTGTTCAAGAGGGAATTGAAGAACTGAATAGATTGGATAAACAAAAATTCTAGTGCCTTCTTGTATATTACTAAATGAACAACAGAAATTACAATTGATCACTAAATCCTGACATAATAATTCAGAGTTCGTACGAGAGGATTGCATCGACCTCATTCTGATCTGATCAAGTTAGATCACTTGAACACACATCCGTAATCTTGATGCTCAGAATCCGGGACTATAAGCTCGGCATAAATATTAGTACAACGGGACAGGAAATGAAGTACCCGAAATATGAAATATCACTAGAAAGGGGATGAAAAAACAGAGAAATCGCTTTTATAGAAATCAATATGGAGAA
>CM046365.1:23784446-23811495 GCA_025413025.1 Ficus hispida
ATGTTGTCTGAGCACCACCCACGGCCATAATAAGCCATCCCAGAATGCAGAACCCCTCCGAAAAACCACCCCCGCCGCCATTTTCACCAGACCAGTCCTTCGCCGAAGCTCGAACCCACCCACGTCGGGAAAACCCAAGCCGTGTCTCCGCCGCACCCACCGCTCGTCGAAGAAGAGTCCGTCAAGGAGGTCGTCCTCTCCGAGACCCTCCTTTCGAAGCCGCCGCCGTCGCCGCGGCCTGAAGTGCTGGTCCCTGAGAAGAGTCGAGAGACCCACTTACCCCTGAAGCTGCTAGAGCCAGAGCCCAAAGAGATCTCCGAAGCTTCTCTGGTTACGGAGTCGTGCGAGTGTAGCGTCAGCGAGAGCTTCTCGTACTCAACGACGACGACCATCACGGAGGTGAGAGACGACGACGAGGCGATGAGTAAGAGGAGGAGAGAGGTGGGTCCCAGAGCTACCGCAAACGGGTCGCCGTCGGCGATGGGTGCTCGTAGGAAGCGGCCGAAAGCCGGCGAGGTCGCCGGACGGAGAGGGAGAGGACACGCGTTGCTGGGGAGTAGGGTTGACCGCTCGTCGGAGAAGAGGAACCGAGTCGAGGGTAAGGTCGTTCGTGGGAGGGAATCTGGTCAGGTGAGGACCACGCAGCGTAACGGTCGTTACGCGGGCGGAGTCCGGCGAGACATCGGTGAGTTATCGGCCCGGCGGTCGAGGTCACCGGCTACCCGTGCAGCCGGTGGAGGGAGTCGGGGCGGGCTTGCGAGGAACGGGTCGAAGGGGACTGGACGAACCGGTGGCCGGTCACTGGGTGAGGCTGCAGAAAAAGACAATGGAATTGGAGATAATATCAATAAAAAGAAAGAGGAACTGAGTAAGGAGGAATGTTCACAATCACAAACAGGGAATGAGTCTCTGGAGAATCCTCTGGTTTCATTGGAGTGTTTCATCTTTGTGTAATTTGGCCCTTTTTTTTTTTTTTTTTTGAGCTTTTTTGGTTTTGGCCATTTTTCAAAATATATGCTAATCTCTCTATCATCAAGACTTGGAAAACATTTTTCTTTTGTGAAGCCTAAAATCTTCTCTTTGTACTTATTTCTCTCTTGGGCTTTTGCTACGGCTGTTTTAATCCTTGTATAATGAATCTTTTAATTATGTTAAGATGAGTTCTTACTTCTTTCCTTGTCCTTGCTTTGGTAAATCTTATAAATTTCCTTTTTCTACCAAAAAAAAAAATCTTGTAAATTTCCTTGTGAATTCTATATTGGTATGAAGAAGACAATCTTTTACTTTGTTTTAACCTTTAGGAAAAAAAACAGGAGTTGAATTCATATAAATTGAAATGTTTTCTTCTTTTATCTCCTTTTCTAGAAAAGTTGTGTAAGCATGGAGATTGTAAAAAAATGGTCTAGGGATATGTAAATCTCATGTTCTTTTTTTCTTTTTTTTTTTGGTCGGTTTTTGGGATGACGAGAACAAGCAAGGGCAGAGACTAGTTTCCTTCAATTTTTTTTTAAATAAAAGTTTCCTTTACATTTTTTTAATTGAAAAAGAGAATTTAGTGGTTTGATCATTTCAGATTTTTATCTCAAACATGAAAACACTTTCTTAAGTATAAAAAAGGGGTAAGGTTACGGTAAATACTCTCTGAGAGTCTCTACCGGTAGATACTCTCTGAGAGTCTCTACCGGTAGATACCTTTTTTTGACCGTTAAGATTTAATCGAACGGTTCAAATATTGATGGTGTACGATATTTATCATACACCTAAGCTCACACAATCATTCCCACCTAAACTCTTCTCCGTCACCGGCGACGGACGCCGGCGACTCATCTCCGACGCCGGCGACCAACTCCGGCCACCTCAGGCCACAGCCCCGGCCGCAGCCGTCGCCGCCGGCGACCCTATTTTCTCTCTCTTCCCCTTTCCCCTCTTCTCTCTCTCTCTCCCCTCCCTCCCGCCGGCCCCCACCCCCGCCGGCCCCCACCCCCGGCCTCCCCCCACCCCCGGCCGCCTCCCTCCCCCGGCAGCCACCCTCCCCCGGCACCCCCCCGACGACCCCCCTCTCTCTTCTCCTTTCTCTCTCTTCTCTTCTCTCTCTCTCTTCCCCTCTCTCTCTTCCCCTCCCTCCCGCCGGCCCCCACCCCCGGCCCCCGGCCCCGCCCCCTCCCCCGGCCTCCCCCCACCCCCGACGACCCCCCTCCCCCGGGCCGCCACCCTCCCCAGCCCCCCCCCTCTCTCGCGCGAAATCGCGCGAGAGAGGGGGGGGCCGGGGAGGGTGGCGGCCCGGGGGAGGGGGTCATCAGGGGTGGGGGGAGGCCGGGGGAGGGGGCGGGGCCGGGGGCCGGGGGTGGGGCCGGCGGGAGGAGGGGAAGAGAGAGAGGGGAAGAGAGAGAGAGAAGAGAAGAGAGAGAAAGGAGAAGAGAGAGGGGGGTCGTCGGGGGGTGCCGGGGAGGGTGGCTGCCGGGGGAGGGAGGCGGCCGGGGGTGGGGGAGGCCGGGGGTGGGGGCCGGCGGGGGTGGGGGCCGGCGGGAGGGAGGGGAAGAGAGAGAGGGGAAGAGAGAGAGAGAAGAGGGGAAAGGGGAAGAGAGAGAAAATAGGGTCGCCGGCGGCGACGGCGGTGGCCGGGGCTGTGGCCTGAGGTGGCCGGAGTTGGTCGCCGGCGTCGAAGATGAGTCGCCGGCGTCCGTCGCCGGCGACAGAGAGGAGTTTAGGTGGGAATGATTGTGTGAGGTTAGGTGTATGATAAATATCGTACACCATCAATATTTGAACCGTTCGATTAAATCTTAACGGTCAAAAAAAGGTATCTACCGATAGAGACTCTCAGAGAGTCTCTACCGTAACCTTACCCATAAAAAAGTTAGATTTTTTATATTAATTTTTCATAGTCGGTCTATTTGAGATTTACCTATTATTATCAATCTAAAATTCAACAGTAAAAACCGATATTTGGATGGACAAAAAGAAGATATCTAACAAGGATATCCAGATTTGTTACCATCCTATCCACCAGTAGGTGCAAAGTTTCCTTTACATCGGTGTTAGTGTAATTTTTTTTTTTTTCTAACATACAATACAGTTCACCTTGTCATGCCATTGTCTACTAATAGGTGCAAAGTAGTACAAGAAACTCTCTAGGAAAATTTGTTGCAATAGGTACTTTTCTTTTAAAATAATTACACAAAAAATCTATTTTTAAAATCTTATTTTAAAATATGTTAATTTTTTTAATATTATTATATATATATCTATATTTTTTAAGAAATAAATATTTATAATAGTTATTTTTTTTATTATAATTGATATCATTTTATTTTAGGAGAAATCTATGGTAGAGACCCTCTGAGGGTCACTACCGGTAGAGCCCTTTTTTATACCGTTAAGATTTAATCGAACGGTTTAAATGTTAATGGTGTACGATATTTATCATACACCTAACCTCATATAATTATTCCCACCTAAACTCTTCTCCGTCGCCGGCGATCTTCCCGCCGCCGACGATGGATGCCGGCGACTCATCCCCAACGCCGGTGACCCAACTCCGGCCCTAGTCCCGGACTCAGGCCGTTGCCACCGGCGACCCCATTTTCTCTCTCTTCCCCTTTCTCTCTCTTCTCTTCTCTCTTTCTCTTCCCCTCTCTCTCTTCCCCTTTCTCTCTCTTCCCCTCCCTCCCGCAAGCCCCCACCCTCGGCCTCCCCCCCACCCCCGGCCGCCACCCTCCCCCAGCACCCCCCCCCGACGACCCCCCCTCTCTCTCTCTCTCTCTTCCCCCTTCTCTCTCTTACCCTCCCTCCCGCCGGCCCCAGCCAGCCCCCCGGCCCCGCCCCCACCCCCGACGACCCCCCTTCC
Organism: Ficus hispida; assembly: GCA_025413025.1. Classification (NCBI taxonomy): domain Eukaryota; kingdom Viridiplantae; phylum Streptophyta; class Magnoliopsida; order Rosales; family Moraceae; genus Ficus; species Ficus hispida. The sequence goes on from CM046365.1 coordinate 23,788,294, forward strand.
CCCGGCCGCCACCCTTCCCGGCCCCCTCATTCTCTCTCTTTCTCGCGATTTCTCTCCATTGCGAAATCGTGAGAAAGAGAGAGAAGAGGGGGTGGGAAGGGGGCGGGGCCGGGGCTGGCTGGGGGCCGGGGGTGGGGGCCTGCGGGAGGGAGGGAAGAGAGAGAGAAGAGAAAAGAGAGAAAGGGGAAGAGAGAGGGGGGTCGTCGGGGGAGGGGTACCGGGGGAGGGTGTAGGCCGGGGGTGGGGGCCGGCGGGAGGGAGGGGAAGAGAGAGAGAGAAGAGAAGAGAGAGAAAGGGGAAGAGAGAGAAAATGGGGTCGCCGGCGGCAACGGCCGGCGTCCGGTACTGGGGGCCGGAGGTGACCGGCGTCGGGGATGAGTCGCCGGAGTCCGTCACCGGCGGTGGGAAGATCGCCAGCGATGGAGAAGAGTTTAGGTGGGAATGATTATGTGAGGTTAGGTGTATGATAAATATCATACACCATCAACATTTGAACCGTTCGATTAAATCTTAACGGTCCAAAAAAGGGCTCTACCGGTAGTGACCCTCAGAGGGGCTCTACCACAGTCACGCCCTTTATTTTAATATACAAATTATTTTATTTTATTTTTTTTATTTTTATTTTCATGATGAATATTTTTTGTTGATAGATATAAATTATCTTTAATAAATCAAAATTAATTATAAACACCAAAGTAATTATAATCAATATAAAATATTTACTATAATTACGATGATTTATACTAAATAATAAATATTATAAAATATTAATGATAAAAATTGATAAATATTCATACTTCATATAAAAAACTAATGAATTCTTTATGAAAAAAAAAACATATTTGTTTATGTAATTCACTATGAATTAAAAGGTTATCATTTATGTCTTAATCAAACAAATTGAAGAATAACACCAAAAATGGAATCAAATTATTTATGAAAAAAATAATATTATTTATATAAATTAGTATAAATGAAATCGAACATATATTTATGATAAAGACAGATTTATTATACGAAATATTTTTTTGAGATTTTTCTTTTTATTTATTTAACTTTTTCTCATTAATGTGAAATCTGATTATGAGAAAATAATATATTTTTTAGTTCATTATGAATATTTATACATTTTTACAATAAATCAAAAAAAATTTCAAATTTTTTTTCTATTAATTATTTTTACAATTTCATTAAATATACTTTAGTCTTATTCGATTAAGATTCTTTTTTTTTTTTTTGTTTTTTTTGTTTTTTGTTAATTCTCCTTTCTTTATAAAGTATAAAATCGTCCTCATAATTACTCTTTTGAATGTTTATATGTATTAAAATAAAATAGATATATTTTAAGTTAATATCTTTAATTTAGTCATCTATGTAAATATAGATATATATATATATATATTTTTTTTGCAAAAGTACAGTCCATCATCCATTGAATCCCATGCCTCTTCTTGTTTTCCTTCCATCTTGGGTTTGATTTGACCAAAGCTCTGATTTCATTGTTGGGCCCACAGTAGGGTGTGGCTGGCTAACTTGGGCTTGATAGGTAGGCCTCAGTTCATCACTTGTGCTGATTGAATAGCAATGTTCTCCAAGATACAAGGGATAGCGCAGTTGATGAGAGCATAGGGCTAAAGGTTCGGTCATAAGTCGATTTGATCTTTAGATAAAAAAAAAAAAAAAAGAAAAAGAAGAAGAAGAAGAAGAAGAAGAAGAGAAAAACACTTGAATGACACAAATTTAGAGATTATTATCTCAACATTATACAAAAAAATTAATATTAGACTAATATAACATAAAATTGAACTAAAATTAATTAAAATTTATGTCATATAAGTTAAGATAAGAAATTTGTGTCATGTTGGTCAATAGATCAAAAAAATATGATTATTTAAGTAATTGTCTCTAAAAAAAATGTGTGGATGTTGGATGCATACCAATAATAAATAAAAAAGATTCTACACTCAATTTTTTAAAACACTATTTTCTACCCCTTTTGTAAGCTCTCAACAACTACATAGTGCAATTTCGTTACCACATGGGTTATAGTTTGAGAGTAAATTAACTAATGTTCACGAGACTTAGAGACTAATCTAATCCTCAAGTTCATCCCTCTTCATCTAAAATATATTAGAATAAACATCATATTTACGAAAATAATTTATATAAATAGCAAGATAGCAAATTTACTTTTAGTAAATGGATTATTTACATAATAAATTTATCATTGACTGGTACTTATATTAAATCGTTTAAAAACATGATATTTACTTTAATTATTTGATAAAAACTCATACATACTTTTTTTTTTCTCTCCAATTCATAGATAGTCTCTTTATTTGGGGGGGGGGGGGGGGGGGGGGGGTGGGGGTGGTGGTGGTGGACCCATCACATTCACCGGTCTAGCTCTAGCCTTTGCTATGGGCTGGCCTCAATACATTGGCCTAAAATACACATTCACAATGTGGATTGAATCACTACCCACAATTTCATTTTATTTTTTGTTTTTTTTGTTTTGGTAGAAAGCAACCAAACTGAACAATTTCTTTCCAAAAAAGGGCTTTCTTTGTACCTACAGAAGAACACTTGGAACGCCCCTAAACCAGGGTAAAAACATATATAGAGAAAAAGGTTCACAATCAAGACCGAGGCTCTCTCTACGTGGAAACATAAATACAATGACATGCAAATAATAATCACAGACTTCATTCCAAGTCTGAGAAAACAGTAGCCTTTTTTTCTGTTCCTGATGTTTTGGGACGTACGTAATTTCATATTTGGTAATTAATTTTGGCTTGAAGTTGCATTTGAGGAAAGATCAAAACATTGATGAGTGTGTTGATGAATTATAGGCCGTCTGATTCCCTCGGGAGGACACGGTGCCGGGGCAGGATGTGCGATGAATGTCGGTATTTCCTCACCTGGCATCAACACTGATACTTCTCTTGCATAGACAGTCATCTGAACAAACGAGCACAACCAACGAAGTTTAGACAATAATTCCCATAAAAATAAAACCAAATTGCTGTTAACAAAGAAGGTAGGGCTGTACGTAGAGTGTTAATTAACCGGCGGTTTTGATCGGTTCAGTTTCCATGCGGTTTTCAGAATACAGAAGGGTAAAAAGATTAAAGAAGAACATGATGGTCACTAGAAGAAAAAAAAAAGAAAAAAAAAAAAAAAAAAAGAGGACCATATTGAATAGGTGTTACTTTTCAAGCATGCAAGGTTTTGGCTGGTTTCATAATCCAACTTTGTGATGATGATTATAATTATTTTCATTGTACCACAGAAAAAAGGTAAAGCAGTTAATTAATAAACCGCTGCCACACAGGGGACATGGTTTTTTTACTTTATTTCCCTTACACCCCAAGAATATGACATAGAATAGTACTGGGTTACAGACATTTATTATAATAATAATTCCCTTTTAAATAGTGTACTTTACATAGGAACTCTTGTCTATTAATTCTATTACCCTTCCCACAAATCAAGGATTTTTTTTTTTTTTTGAAAAATTTTGCAAGGTCATGACTCCTTGTTATGCTGACACGTGGCATATGACAGCAAAAAATGTATCTAACTTGCTAGCCATAAGCCAAGATTATGAGTTGTACAATTGCAAACTATTGAAATGGCAAAATGAGTTGGTTTGGCCTTTTAAGGCACATATAATATATATATAGATATAGATATAGATATAGATATAGATATAGATACGGGTATGGATATAGATAATGCAAATAAAATACATTTAGTCTAGGGAACATAATGTAGCATTGGTGTATAATATATAGTTTCTTGTTCTCACATTGGTTATCTCAGCATGTGCTCAAGTTTGTCAATAGTCAATGACTTGCATCTTACACCACAAGCTACACCATGAAAATTCTCACCCCCATTTTGTCTTGACATGTTGTTGTTGTTGTGTGTGTGTGTGTGTATGTACATATATGTAACATGTTTTTAATGATTTAGGACAAACCTTGGGATGATCATGCCACTTGTACAAATTTATTCATACCTTAGGACTGTCTGAAAAATCTCCAAACAATACTACCGACTTGATTAACAAAATGGACAACTTTGTCGAGACTGTGAAGGAAGAAAAAAAAAAAAAACTAACAGAATACTAAAAAAAATATAGCATTAACGATAAGATCACATCAAAATAATATTATAATCAGAAATATATGATAATTTCTTAAAACTCCGTAAAACACTTGAAGGTTCATGTTTATTTTGTTATGTATAATTTTTTTTTTAGGTTGGTTTGTTTTTTCCTTACCTATCAGATAATTCTTCGTGTGTGTAGATGTAGATATATATATATATATATATATATTATAGATATCCCTAGACAAATCTTGTATATCCTAATGGTATTGGAATAAACTAGATATATGTATATATATATTATAGATATCCCTAGACAAATCTTGTATATCCTAATGGTATTGGAATAAACTAGAACGGACACCCTTCTTGTTTTTGTGGTGCTATTTTTTTTTTGGTAGCCTTATTATTTTAGGTTTTTCAATTCTATAAACAGAAACACTACTTTAAAAATGACAGAATTATTCTCTAAACAGGGAAGAGTATTTTTTATGGTGCTAGTTGATCATAACATATACATATATAATTGCATGTATATATATATATATATTATCTCGTTGATTGCCTATGGCCCTATGACAATTTTGAGCACCGAAGATTCAAGTAGGATGAGCTCGGCGCAAATTATGGTTGGAATCTTTCCTGACACTTGAGACAAAACCAGTTGATGATCATGACGTTTGGTTCTCCTCACTCACTATCCCTAAACAAAAAAATATAATAATATATATACATAAGCAACCAACTATTTTTTCGAATATTTTTTCACAGTAATGTGTCACCTAGGAGTGTTTTCAAATATATATGGGCAAAAAACGGGGGCGTAATTTAAAAAAAAAAAAGAAAAGAAAAGAAAAGAAAAGAAAAAAAAAAAAGACAGGGATATCGAACATGCTTATTTGTCAGACTAGACATTGAATAGAAAAGACAAAAGTGAAATATATAGTATGAATATATATATATATATATATATATTGTGTGAAGCATGATATTGCAACTTTTAAGGGTTTTATATTATCATCAATTGGATAGGATAATCAAGGATTGTGATTCGGAGATCTTAAAAATCAAATTAGGTTGGGTTAAAGTGCCGTTGTAATATACTTTTTTAAGAGTTTAATAATGCCAATGCTACATAATGCAGCCCACTATAGAAAACCTCAAAATCATCCCCAGTCATCTACTATATACATGGGGATATGAGGATTTTTTTTTTTTTAAATTCAATTTGGTCTGACATGTACCTCAAATTCCAATGCAGTAGGTGACAAGGAACTAAAAGTAAAAAAAAAAAAAAAAAAACAAAACAAGAAGAAGAAGAAGAAAAGTGATTCAGAAACAAGAAGAATATTGTAAAAAGTAAATTTTTAAACTTAAAAACAAAAATATTTAAGAATGTTATAATCTTCTCAAAGAATAACCATGTGGTTATGAGTAGGGTAGTAGCTAATTGATCAAAAAGCCACACAAAATGGAATGTTCTGCCAAGCAAAGCTAAGAAAAAGCTTCTTCTTCTTCCTTTTTTTTTTTAATTTTTTTATTTCTTATTTTTTTTTATTTTTTATTTTTTTATTTTTAATATAACGATACAGCTAGGTTGCTATGGAATCCTGTGGAGTGTGGGAATGCATATAGAATGATGGGTTTCTTATCAGCCTTTTTGACTGCACGTTATTAACTTTTTTACTAATCTTTCTGAAACAATCAATTTAAATAGAAACGATAGGAAAAAAATAATAATAATAAAAAAGGCAAATTTCAACACAATACTCATAATTATCCATATCCCCAAATAGAGAGCAACAGTAATTTCTAGTTTAGTAGTATTGTCTTGCAGGCCTCAAATTAGTGAAGAAGCTGCTACTGAATTCTTTCTTTATTTCTTCTTTTGTGTTTGTATGTGTGTATACATACATATATGTATAAATAAATAAATATATATATATATATATGTATGAATTATACGGCAATTCAAGTCATGCAAGTTGAATAGTTTGTAAGCATAATTAACCGGAAAAAGAAGGGGGGAAAAAAAAAAAAGAAAGAAAGAAGAAAGAAGAAAAGTTGATCAAGAGAGGAGAGAAATTAGAGAGCTTACTTTGGGAGATGGAAAAGCAAGCTTTGATCCATGGGCATAAGGCATCTGTTGTCGTTCGAGGTCCAAACGAGTCGTCGTTGGGGAAGAAGCTTGTGTCGCTGATGATGAAGATGAAGAAGATCTTGACCTGAGAAATTTCTCAAAGATAGCCATGAGAAGAAACATTGAAATGAGAATAGCAGTGGCCACAAAGCCAAACGACACCGCGTTTACTGAGCTATCCACGTGCCTCCAATACTCCTCTCTCTCTGCATTATTATTACTGCTCTCCAACGCCGCCATCCCTGGCTCCACCGGGGCTATGCTTCCCCATCTAATTACTCCATCACCACCCATTGCCACTTTATAAAAAACCTATATATACATATATTTATAATGAGCTATTATATATATATATATATATATAATCTTTTCCTAGCTAGCTATATACTCGTATCTTTTTTTCTTTTTTTGGCCAAGAGAAGTTCATGACATGTTGAGGAGAAGCGACATTTTTTTTTTTAAATGAATGAAACTTGTTTTTGAAACTTATGTTGGTGATATAATGCCGAGAAATATTGTAAAGAGCAAAGTGAGGGAGAGAGAGAGACAGAGAGAGAGAGACAGAAAGAAAGGGAGAGAGAGAGAGATGGCTGGAGGGTTGAAAAGATGGCTCTACTATAATGAAATTAGAGCGTATTGGATTGGGTTACCTTAGCTATATATAGCTAGCTTTTCGTGTTGTCTTCTTTAAATAAATAATGAGAACTAGTGGTTAAAAGGGTAAGCCAAAGACAGAGAATCCTTTCATCAATTTCGTGTTGTCAAAACCTTTTTTTTTTTTTTTTTTCCTCTTTTCTTTTCACTATTTTCGTGTTTGACACTACAAAAGTCACGGCCCGAGATGCCGATCGAAATTAGTAACCATGATATTATTACTACCCTTTTCATTAATATAATTTTTTTTTTTCCTTTTTTAACTTCACAACTTCAATATTGCACCTCAAGTGAAAAAAGTTAAAAAAAAAAAAAAATCAGTGGACTAAACATAGTGATTCACGTTAGAAAAACTTGTTAAATGGACGGTTGTGATTCACCATAATTTCTGATGAAGTTGTCCCATTTTCATTATTAAATATATATGGTCATGAACAGTCAACGTCGAGGTCGATGTCCAATAGACCACAAAACACACAGAAATTACGTGCACGAGGGACCCGAGAGAGGAAGGATGTGTTAACAGAAACTGGCTCGGTCCTCGTTTGTGGCTGTGGCCTGTTTTTGTGGGCCCACCAGCTGAGGTCAGTTCATGCTCAGAAGTGGGCCACGAGACCCGTGCGAGCCTGGGCCCATGTGCCTGTACCCTTCTCTCTCTCTCTCTCTGTCTCTCTCTCTCTCTTCACCGTTCAGTCCTGACTTCATCATCTTTCACTTCTTTTCATGTTTTTCCTTCTTTCCTTTTCGTTCTCAATTATTATTGTATATATGTTTTGATGAGTCAATTACTAAAAATTTTTTGCACTACAAAACAATAATATAGTGATCTGCTGAGTATTAACTTACTTTCTCCAAATACTAACTAGTACTACTAGTATTTTTAACCAACTATTTAGTTTAAAAAAAAAAAAAAAGCATAAATTGTTTGGTAACTTAATTCGATAGCAATGCATGTGAACCGGGACAGATGGGATTTCTCGTGGCTTTCTCGATCCAAAACATGTTTTTGTTTCTTTTATGATTTTTAAAAATATATACATAAGTTATAAATGTTCTCAATATTGTATCTTTAAATCTTTAATTTATATCAAATTGAAACTTGGGAGAAGGAATTAGTAAATAACATTTTGTACAATAATTTATTTACTTCTAACTTCTAAGTATATACCTAGTAAAATTTGTTATTTATTTATCATCAACTTGTTCACTCTCTATAACCTCACAACTTGTAAAATCGTTATTTTGAGCATCGATGCTAATGCTTCGGACATTGTAGGCCTTGCTTTGGCCCCTCACGTTAATTCAGCCGTGGGCCTCTCCAAAATCATAAAATGGAGAAACCAATATGAGAAAATTTGGACAAGGTTCACGGCTAAAAATTCAGCAAAAAGAAAGACTTTGTTAGAGATTCCAGTTTAACTCCAATTAAATTATATATTTTTATCTTAGTTTTTGCTTTGCTTTGCTTTGTTTTTTTTTTTTTTTTAATTTTTTGAAAAATCTATAAAATTTATAACTAATTTTTGAAAAGTTAACCAACTCTAACTTAAAAAATTTCATCTCCAACCGGCGAATCAAATACAAACTAAATCTCTACCTATTTTTTTCAGTTTGAAATTGAAGATATAATCTACGAAGAACGAATATGCACTACTACAAAATTGCGCTTCCATGACTGTCCTTCAACGACCGTTTTTTAAAAAACCGTCGTCGAAAAAAATCAAAAACACGGAGCGGAAAAACATTTCCGAAAACCGTCGTGGAAGCACAAGCTTGCACGACGGTTTTAAATAACCGTCGTGGAAGCGGCTTGCTTCCACGACGGTTTTGATAAACGGTCGTGGAAGCAAGCCGCTTCCACGACGGTTTTGATAAACCGTCGTGGAAGCATGCCTCTTCCACGACGGTTTTGATAAACCGTCGTGGAAGCAAGCCGCTTCCACGACGGTTATTTAAAACCGTCGTGGAAGCATGCCTCTTCCACGACGGTTTTGATAAACCGTCGTGGAAGCAAGCCGCTTCCACGACGGTTTTGATAAACCGTCATGGAAGCAAGCCTCTTCCACGACGGTTATTTAAAGAAACCGTCGTTGTTTTGACAAAAGTAGAAAATTTTTTAAATTTCAAATTTTTGCGGAAACCGTGCGCGCATATATTATTACGATTCAATTTGCCACAAATATATAAAAACAAACTAAACACCCATTTGGCTCCATTTCTCTCTCATTTTCCCCAATTCTCTCTAACTTTTGCTTCCTTCTCCTTTCTCTCTCCCTCCAAGCTCGCCCCCTCCCTCGCCTCCGCCGCCCACGCCTGAGCCCCCCCGCGCCCTCCCCGGCCCACGTCCTCGCCCCCCGCCCACGGCCTCGCCCCCTCCATCGCCCTCGGCACCCCGCCCACGGCCTAGCCCGCCAGCCCTCGCCCTCGCCCGCCCGCCCGCCCGCCCACGGCCTCGCCCGTCCTCACCCTCGGCCGCCCATGCCCGGCCTCGCCCGGCCACGCCCGCCCTTGCCCGCCGACGCCCGGCCTCGGACGCCCACGTCGGCCCACGCCCGTACCAACATTTTTACGATCGTTAAATTAATTGTTGTAAATTATAAATTACAGGTAATCATAGGTTATTTGAGGAAATATTATTGCATGTTTTAATAATATCGTATTAAAACACGGGCTTTGCCACCAGCGAATAAAGAAACGAACAGAAGCCAAAAACGCCGGTTTTTTTTCAAAAAAAAAAAAATCATAATAAACCACGACGGTTTCAAGAAAAACCGTCGTGGTTTCCTACGAAACCACGACTGTTTATAGCGAAATCGTCGTGGTTTCAGGTTGAAACCACGATGGTTTCCGTGAAACGGTCGTGGTTTCTCCTGAAACCACGACGGTTTCACCGGGAAACCGTCGAGGTTGATGTATTTACCACGACGGTTTTTTAAAAACCGTCGTGGTATGTCTTGCAATATCCAGTAAATAGTTTTTATTTTTCGCATTACACGACGGTTTAAAAACCGTCGTGGAATCTTAAAAGATTCCACGACGGTTAGAAAACCGTCGTCGAAATTTTACCACGACGGTTTTTAACCGTCGTGGAATCTTGATTTTGTAGTAGTGATGATCGGACAATCTTACGTGGATATAAGTTAACAGATGAAGACTCTTCCGAATTGGATCAGTCTTGAAGTGGTCAATCAAGTATTTAGTGTTAGAAAATATTGAGCATAAACAATGAACAAGTATAGTAGAAGAAAATTACTACAGTCGAAAATTCAACCTTAACTTGAATGAAACAACACAAAGATGAAGAATATCAAGGCACGTGTGTCACGCTTTCCTTAAAACAGATTTGCCCCATCCGATAAGTGCACGAGGTTCTAATGGATGTTTGTCTTTAGGATACAATGACGAGCAACGATAGTTTAGCATGATCAAGAACCGCTTCAGGTGAACTTGAAACTAAAGTCTTCCCTCTATCACCAAAAACGACAAACTGACTACAAAAGAAAAACTCTCAAGAACAACAAGAAAAGCAAGAGAGAAAACTGAACTTGTATTGTGTGTTTAGTGTGATTCACAAGCTTGTGAAAACCTCTTTTTATAGACTTCAGAATGGGGTATTACAAAACCAGATTTAAGAGGTTTTTTAATTCGGGTTTAATGACAATAATGCAGCCATTCATTTTCTGTATTAATCTACGATTAATTTAGAGATAAATAATGCACTTATACCATACTTATGCCCACGAATATCAACAGTAATCTTGTGGTATTTTGAATTAAAACAAAAAAAATTAAATTTGGAGGATTTATGTTGAAAAGGCAAAGTAAAAAATTTGCAAAATGAATCCCGCACGAGGGCAAGCTTGACGGACCAACATTCGCGTCACCTACGTTGGACCCCAAACCAAAGGGAGTCATGATTTTCACCCCTGTGCATGAGAGAACCTTTTGGGTACACCATCTTACCCAAGACCACAAGTGCAATCACTTATAGTGTCCATCGAGCCTTTATGCCTAAGCAATGTGGGACTTCACATTCTTAGCAATTTTTTCAATAAATTCCAATACCAACGGGCACAATTTAAGCATCAATTTCTTATTTACGCAATTACTATTTTGAGCATATGAATTTAAGATTACGATCTTCACGTGCTGGAGAACGCAAATCCACCAAAACCCGTTACTTTTACTAAGTAGGTCCCACTCAAATTTGGACTCAAGATAACTCATCAAAATGGTTTAAATACCATTTTTCCAACAATCCCCCGCATGAATGAAATTGATCAATGACGAGAGAAAACAAAAGATACTACATGATGATAGAGTTCTCCGGTTAATATCTACATAGGATATGCTGGCGTTACTTGAACTTTCCCTTGTGAAAGTATATTTGCTTTAATTTAGTCTACCATGCCATAGGTTAGAAGACTCGAGAATAAAAATGGAAGAATTTTTATTCTTATTGATGGATTTGGGCTTAACAACAAGTACATTCATTTTCCATATCTCATCTTTCACATAACCCTTCTTCATATACATTCCATATTTAGTCAAAACTATTCCTGGGCCTCAAAAACCATCTTGAAGCCATGTAAGCTCATCATTGTTTCGGAAATGAGATTATTCCAGATATCAGGCACATATAGCACGTCCTGCAGCTTCACTTCCTTCCCTGACGTCATCTTCAGGAATATGGTCCATTAACCCTTGAACTTAGAGTTGTAGAATTGCCCATGTATAGCTTCTCCTTAGTTTCTAAAGGTACAAGGTCAGCAAATATAGCTCTATCAGAATAGATATGATGTGTGGCACCGGTATCTAGCCACTACTCATTTGGATTGGAGTCCATCATGTTGACTTCAGAAATCACAGCTGAAAGACTAATGTTAGACACCTCTTAAGCAATGGTGTCCACCACGTTGGCTTTTTTCTTCTTGTTTTTTTTTTTTGGTAGTCTACAGTCTGCCGACTTGTGACCATTTTGTCACAATTCAAATACTTTTCTTGGAATTTCTGTTTCTTAGAAACTCCATCTTTAGGTCCCAGTTTGGACCCTGACTTCTTGTTCTTCTTGTTTTTGGAGCTTTGAACATGTTCCACCATATTAACCTTAGCGAAATTAGCACAATATTGTTGGAGAGCTTCTTCTCCGAGCCCCTATTATCCTTTTTAATACGAAGTCTCACAATGAGGTCTTCCAAGTTCATTTCCTTTCTCTTATGCTTCAAATAGTTCTTAAAGTCTTTCCATGCAGGGGCTAGGTTCTCTATAATTGTTGCTATATGAAAAGACTCACTAATAACCATTCCTTCAGTATAAATCCCGTGAATGATTAATAGAAGCTCTTAAACTTAACTGATGACAGTTTTGAAATCCATCATCTTAAAGTTCATGAACTGTCCCATCAAAAACTTTTTAGCACCAATATCTTCTAACTTGTACTTATGATCCAAGGACTCCCACAATCCCTTCTCTAATTTCTTTGTGCTACACACATTATTGAGTGAATCAAAAAAGCCATTCAGAACATAGCTCTGACACAGGAAATCAAAATGCTTTCAAGTATCAAAAGCATGCAATACTTGAATACCTGTCTCATCCTCTCTAATAGTAGGAGGATCCTCTTTCAAGAATCTCGCAAGATTCAGAGTTGTTAGCTAAAACAACATATTTTATTACCAAGTCTTAAAATTCAACCCAACCCAGCGAATTTTCTTGTTTCTCATTGTGGTTCACATGAATTGAGACCACCAAAGGCTGCGTTGAGGTCAAGGTTACCCGGGGTGATGACTCAGGTGTGATGGATGGATTCTCAGTTAGTACAATATTCATGTTTCCAGCCATTTTTAAAAACAAGCTAAATATTAGAATCAATATATATATATATATATATATATATAACAAATAAACACTATAATACCAAAGCCAATTAAAGAAAACTATAAATACATAAAGCTAATTAACATAATAGATATAAATATATATCACATGTAAATATCTATGCAAAACTAAACCAATAACGTTTTGAAATCAAACTGTAAATATTTATAAATATCTATAATATTATATATATATATATATATATGTTTTCAAAAGTTGAACTAAACATATATATATAATATAAACACAAACTGCAGCAAACAAAACAAAAAGAAAACGTTATAGCAATGTCCTTCCCGAATTCGAAAAACTTGTCGGTCATTTATGGAGTAGTCTGTTTTAAGATTGTTATAAAATATTGACCATAAATAACAAACAAGTATGATATAATTTAACAACACAAAGATGAAGAACGTCAAGGCACGTCTGTCACATTTTTCTTAAAATAGATTCGCCTCCTCTGATAAGTGCACGAGGTTCTAACGGACGTGTGTCTCCCCAGATAAAACGATAAACAACGGTGATCTAGCATGATCAAAAACTACTTCCGGCGAATATGAAACCAAAGTCTTCCCTGTATAATCGAAAACAACAAACAGACTGCAAAAGAAAAACTCCCAAGAACAATAAGAAAAGCAAGAGAGAAAATTGAACTTGTGTTGTGTGTTCAGTGTGCTTCATAAACTTGTGCAGACCTTTTATATGCTTTAGAATGAGGTGTTACAAAATCATACTTAAGATATTTCTTAATCCAGGATTTAATGAGAATACTACAGCCATTAATTTTCTAAATTAATCTGTGATTAATACCACACTGATGCCCAGGAATATTGGTATTCTGAATTAAAATAAAAAATTAAATTCGGAGGATTTATATTGAAAAAGACATTCGTGCCATGCATGCGCACATATTAGACCCCAAACCCAATATGTGAAAGAGTATCTTGGGTACATCATCTTTTCCAAGACCACAATTGTAATAACTTATAATGTCCACCAAGTCTTTATGTTTAAGCAATGTAGGACTCCACATTCATAGCATTTTTTCCAACAAATTTGAATAGCAACGGACATATTTTGAGCATCAATTTCTCATTCACTCGATTATCATTTTGAGCTATGAATTTACGATTATGATCTCCTCGTGACAGAGAATATAAATCCATGAAGACCCCTTACTTTTATTAAGTAGGTCCTACTCAAATTTAGACCTCAAAATGGCTCCTCAAAATGGTTTAAAAACCATTTTCCCAACTTATAGTGTACTTAATTAAAAAGAGATAGAAAGTGTTGTTTTGGGTCCTGGAGATAAATTGATAGTTTATGATCTTTTGAGGGGGAAAAATTGAACAAAAAGTATGAAAAGAAAAATACATATGCTTCGAACTCATAATAGAAAAGATTTTATATTGAGAAACTTCTAAGAGTTTTCTTCTGTGACTTTGCTTATTTGTTGTTTACTAAAATTTTATTATTGTTTAGTTTATGTTTAGTTTGTTTTTTTCTTTTAATGGCTCGTTTGGAGGATTTTTGGAGACAAAGTTTTATTGTCGGGACTTTTGGAGTTAAGATGAGTTTTATAAATATGGGTTTGGGACAGTAACTTTTGGAAAAAAAAAGTTTGTTTTGGAGTTATGTATTTAGTAGAAGAATAATGGAAAAAATAGATGTTTTAATATTCGTGTTTTGTTGATTTTAATATTAAAAAATTGTGCAATAATAAATTTTTATAAAAGATTTTTGAGATCCAAAAGTTCTCATATGTTAAACTGCTCCACCATTTGGAAAGGTGCCCCCTAAACACAAGATTTTTTTTTTTCTCTCTTTTATTTCCGATAAGTTTTTACCTAAAATAAAGTTAAAATACAAGATATATATATATATATAGGAAATTATAAGTAAATATTAATATAAAATACCGGTGGTACTTTCTTACATGTACAAACAAATAGAAAAGGAAAAAGGGGCAAAAGTGAGCATCATATACTTTTGATCTTGGAAGAGAAGGTGGTGAACGGAAGGTCCTACAACGAATTTGTTCTAATCTGCGTGTATACCACTACAAAAAACCATGGCAACGCCAAGACAAAAAAGATGAGCACATTACATGAGACAAACTGTACTACAATTGGTTAACAAATTAGGGGGCTTGTGGTACTCTACCCACACAAAAGTGGCTACAATGCTCCCTCACCTTCCTTTTCCATGGCCTTGAAACTCCTCCATCCACGTCCCTCCCCGCTTCCTGACGTGTCAAACACGTGGACAGCCGATATGGATCTCGTTATCTCTGCCGGCTTACGGTGGCTCACAAAAAAAAATACAGATCAGTCCCAATTGGTGCCATGGTTAGGTACAAACGTCGCATTGGAGGCCAATTTGCCCCTGTGGCATCTGACGTGGAAACGGGTGATGATATATGCTCAAAGTAGGACCCATCAACCTCGTCCCATATCCCAATTTTCCCATCATACACCTCAATGTGCCCTTTCCACGCATTTAGACAATCCCCGGAGCTGAAAAGCTTGCCACCAACCGCCACTATTTGATTAGGTGGCACGTCGAGTTGCCACATCCCAACCATGAGGTTCCACGTGGCACTCTCACAATCATACACCTCAGCAGAACACCGCTCTTTGACCGCCAAAGGGCCCTCCACGCCGCCAAAGCCCCCAACCACGTGGACCTTCCGCTGCCACATCACCGCCACGCACTTATTCCGCGGAGTGGTCAAGTCTGGCAGTGGATCCCACGTATCGACTGCTGGGTTATAGACCTCCGCCGACGCCAACCCTCTACCGCTTCCCAATGCGCACTTTCCGCCGACGACGTAGATTCTACCGTCGCAGACCGTGCATGCAAAGTCAAACCTCGGGATCCTCATTGGCGAGCATTTGCACCACGTGTTGGTAAGCAAATTGTAACGCAAGACCGAGGCACGAACCTCGAGCTCGACTTCTTCGACCGCATCGGAGTCGTGATCTAGTTGTGCCGTCGTGATCACTTTCCGGCAGAGCTTTCCGCCAACGATGAAAATGAAGTCGCCAATGGCAACCATGGAAAATCCCTTGATGGCGTGGTTGTCCATAAGGCCCGGAAGCTAGGTGAGACGTCGCCACGTGTCGTTGGAAGGGTCGTAGTAGTCTATCCAGTTTGACATGGTCAATGCGTTGGGACCGTCCTTGCCGAAAAACGACATGTAGATTCTAATGCCCGACAAAGGGTTTCTGATTACATGAGGACGTACTTCTGAATTAGGAGAGTAAGAACCCATCTAATTAGTATGAATAGTACTAATTAATCAGTATTATATATGGACTCATTTAATTATAATAAGCTGAAGTGAGGAAACGGAGGAATTTGAAAAATAGGCCGAGCGAGAAATATATAGAGCGGGTGGTAACGGAGAATCCGAGAAGAGAATCATTCGTTAATATCGAAACCCATGAAGGATAAAGATTAAGGTAAAAAAAAAATTTGGGGTTTCTTTGGAGCTGTTATCTAGGGCATTTCTTGTTCATGCAGACTTTAGTGTTTTTTTTCCCTGACAATCATTTTTATGATGATGTGACAAATTAAGAAAATGAATTTGAATCAAAATGAGGATCAATTACGCAAGTTATGTATCTGTAGTATATATATATATTTTTTTTTTCTGTTTATTCGAAGGGAAGGTTTCGATGAAGCTTTGCCGAGTTTTGTTCAAATATCTTGTATGCACGACTCAATATATGTATGTTAGAATATATAACTATAAGAATATGTATGTATTATACGTAAACACAAATTCATATCTATATACACTTCTTTAGCGATATATCTGTTTGAACTTTAGCATTGAAAAATTACGGTAAAATTACAAAGAAAAGAAAAGCATGACATTTTTTGTTTAGAAGAAAACGAACATATGCAAAGTAGTTATATATGGGGTGATTCGTAGGATTACTCTAGAAAGGACACAAGTAAATTATTATCTCATTTGTAATAGTTTTAGTTTTTTTAGTTCTGATTCAATAAATATAAAGGGTAAAAAATCTAAATAGTGATTGTTTTCACACATATATATATATAAGTTGAAGGTCTTGGCATCCGCTTGGTTCATCGGTTGAAATTAAATTTTTTGAATTGGAGTTATTTGACTTCTAAAAAATAAATAATTAATTTTTTTTACTTAAAAAGAAAAGATAAAAATAAGTTGGAAAAAGTACCGTTTTTAACCGGTGAATCAAACGGGCCGTTACTGAAGATAAGGGCATTAGTTCAGCTCAGTCCATGGTCATATGATCATTGCCGGATGTCTGGACCCAAAAGCCACGAATCAAAGGATCCAAAAAATGTCACTCCTAGAAGCCTGTTTATTGAGATGAACCCAAAGGTCTACGATCTCTTTGTTCTTGTCCATATTCAGTACAGTCGAATAATGTTTTTCACAACTTTTAATTAAGTAATGTAGCCATATTCTATAGTTTAATTTCGCAAGGAAATCCAGCAGCTGATGATGAGACGAAGCAGTAATTAGAGCTGCAGCAGAGAAATTACGTCGTAAATACGACTTCTAATCATGAAGAAGAAGATGTAGGGTATGATATCAAAAGGTGGTGGGAGTCTTGAGAGAGGGTCGAAGAAGGCCGACTTGGTCCAAACTCAGACACTTCGCTGCATACTCGAGCTAAAACTTTTAAGTTGAAGCTCCATAGCGTGGAAAATTAAATAGATTATGGCTTAAAACCGTAAAGTTTCGGATCATTTTAACTAAAAAAAAAAAAAAAAAAGGTAGGTTATGGCTCAAAACGTCACAAACATGTCCGTCATAAGATCCGTTATTTATTAACCTTCATAGTACAATTATAATCCAACAATTGCAAAGCATGTCCCTTGCCGGTAGGAAAAAGTACCCTTATGACAAAAGTTTCCTTATTTTTTAGGGGGGGGGGGGGGAAAGAATTTTGTGTAACTTCTTGACATTGTTGGCCACTTTATTTTATGCCTGCTTTGAATTTTTTTTTTTAATCACAAAACGAAAATCAATAAATTTAAAAAAAAAAAAAAAGAGAGAAAAATTACGTACACCTGAGCCGTGACCCCTATTGTTGATAAAAAAAAATAATAAAAAAAATCCCCATTCTGGGCGTGGCCCATAGTGTTGAATTGTTAACAAAAACCATGTAGAAGGAAGAGGCTCAATTTCAAGCCATTTCTTATATCTTTCCGGCCTTGGTACTAAACGTTAGACTTTTGTCCCTAGCTGTTTTGTGACAGTTACTTGGTTATAAATTGTGCACCAGTTTCTGATACTATTTTTGTAGCACCCAAAAATTTGCTCTAATGGAAGTAGCTGAGATAAATCACAAGCAGATCGAGCAACGTGAACATCGATTATGACGATCAAAACGACATCATTAGCTGGCTCGAGGAAGTGTCGGAGAATGCCGGTTTGCTCCAGGCTCATATACTCCGCCGCATAATTGGCTCATATCTAGGTTTTGTGTAAATTCTAAGTAAATATAAATCCATGTAATGCCTGGTTAAAAGTTGTTGGTTTGAGTTGGCCTATTCGGTCGAATTTCTACATGGATCCAAATGAAGCTCCTCAGTTTTGACTGGAATATTGATATTGGTTGGAAAACTTGAATGATAAATCACATAATGATGACTAAAGTAAATTTTTTTTTTCCCTTATTTTTTATATTAAAATAATATTAATAGGTGAACATTATAGTAATTGTATTATTTTTATTATTTTTTTGTACCAAACAACTTCAAAGAAAATTAAAATCCCGTCTATCATTTCAAATTTTTTTTTTTTTTTTAAAGTTTTCATCCTTCTAATTTTCTTTCCTAGCTTCTTGTCAAATGGAGGCTAAGATGTATTAGATAGTTATTTAAAAAAAAAAACCCAACTATTTTATATACATAATTTTCTTTGTGATTGGTAACTTCTATATTACCAATGTTATGAGCTTTACACAAAATCTTCACCTCAATAATAGTAACAATATTTTGGATTTATTATGCAATATTGTGAATTACTTAACTCTTAGTTTAACTTTACAATGATCTACGAGTATATCTTAAAAATTTATAGCGCCTGATATATAACTACTTTAGTCATATATTGGACCGTTGAAAAATGAATGCAACGATTAAAGTGATAGTTTTTGCTAAAAATGAAAAAAGAATAAAAAATAAAAAGAAAAACAAGAAAAATTTGTTAAAATTTGAAAATGTCACATAGATTAATTAATTTTTTTTCTGTCTTTTTGTACAAGAGGATGATATTTTTCAATTCAAGAGTTGCAATGGTTAAAATTGCAAAATAACTAGTTTTTTCTTAGAAATTATGAAAGGAAAGATATTCATGGTGTCGTCATTGGTTGTATACATTTTTAACTGGTTGGATTAAAAATAACATCAAAATAAACGTGCCTAAAGCATGGAGTGGTTATTATTATTATTATTATTTTTTAATACCCATCCTTATAATTCATATGAAAAGAGAGTGTGCCCATTTTCCACCTTGTTTGTTAAATCCAATTTTATTATTGGTCATCTTTTATCACAGCTACGGAACCACCGAAGGAAGGTCTAAATATTTTCCTTTCAATCAGCACTACGTGAAAACCTTTCTTCTAATGTCAGGGTTGGCAGCAGCTTTCAGATCAAGGTTCAACCCCTTCTCCCCATATATATATATATATATATATCTACAAATATAAATATATATATATATATATGTATGTGTATATGTGTGTGTAATTTCCATTGTTTTATTACTTAAATTAAGAGCTACTTGGTCAAAGTCGATATGCATGCGCTTTATGTTGAAATTATATTGTAACTCTCCCATTTTTGTTAATTATATCAGGGCTTATCCGACTAAGGAAGGCCGAAAGAGGGAGAGTTCTTGAATTTATATATATAGCAACAAACAGTTCAAAACTAAGGGTGGAATAAGAGGAGGATCAGTAACTACTGCCAACTTCTATTGACACCCCTGAACTCAAAATTAGGCATCAAAAGACCAAGTCATTCTGCTGCAGCCCACAAGAAGTCCGTCTGTAGCGATGACTACAAACAAGCAACATATTGTCATCTCCTACTTGGTCTCTTCTTCTCTGACCAAGTCGAGCTCATCGCCTCCGCTTTTGCCTATAGCATCGTGCAAGCTTTTTTACCGCTTTCAAAGAGCTTCGGAAAGAATTGTGTTGTGATATCAGAGAGGGCACTTTGAGCACTAGAATCATCAATTGTCCAAAACTGCGAAAGGCCGCGTCTTAGATATGATCATCTCCCATATATATTTACCGGTAACTACGCGGCATCAGAGAGCCGCATTGGGATTAATATTGATCCTTGCTCCCCACCGGAACGTGTTGCTTACGTAGTTGTTCCCACTATTTCTTACTTTGAGTTCATACCGCTTCATAAACAGATCAAGGAGAATTGCATTACAACGACGGATGACTTCATAGAAGGCCAGCCAATCCACTGATCTCCCAAGTCAAAGTTGGCCAACAATACGAGATTGTCCCTCACCATATATTCACTGGTATATGCCACTAGTTATCAAGTTTGTTAATTTCTTTTCAAGTTAAAACACAACTTCCTCATCATACTAACTACTTTAACTAGGAAAATTTTGGCTTTTTTTTTTTTTTTTTTTTGGGTTGGTATATAATTTTCTAACTACTACTAGTACTGGAAACCATGAAGAATAAGTATATGAAATCAGCCACGTAGAGCTTTTATTAAGGCTTTGATAATGGCCTAAACACTATATATATATATATATATATATATATATGTATAGCTTAGAATTTTTCGTCAAGTTCATGTGCATGTGTACAAGATCTGTACTCTATAGTGATTTTGTTAAGTGAATATCATCATGTTCCAGGACTTTATCGGTACAAATTAGGGGATTTAGTGGAAGTAATTAGCTTCCACCACGGGACACCGAAACTGAAATTCATAAGCAGGAGAAAGCTACTACTAAGTGTAAACTGTCGACAAGGCCACAGAAAGAGATCTTCAGATAGTGGTGGAGAGAGGCTCGGAGGTTCTGGCCAGAATTGTGGCGACAGGGACTTTTAAGAAAGTTTTGGAGTTATTTCATTGGAAATGGGGGGTACGTTGGGCCAATTCAAGATCCCACGGCGCACCAACAACCAGGGTACTTTGGGAATCCTAATTAAAAGGTTTTGGAGCGAGCATAGCTTATGAAGACTAGCTAGATAAAAGCCGCTCTTAGAGAGGTGCCGATACGTGTTGCGTGTCGTGTCGTGTTATGTGCCGTGTGCCGTTTGTGCGCGTCAAAACTTTTGAGTCAATTTGTATGTGTTTATCTGTTTTTCCCTTCCTTTTATTTTTGTTTAGTAACTAGACCATGTCAATTTATTGTAATTGTTCCGGATTTCTCTCTTTCAGCCTGTCGTCATAATAATAATAATCCGGATTGTTGTTCAAAAATCTGCACCTGGTTGAAACTTTGATTGGTTGTGTGGTTTGAGAGAGTGAGAGAAGGAAAAGAAAAGGAAAAGAACTACCGAAAAAATAAAACTTTAATCCAAATTTAAGAAAAAGAGTTGAGAGAAGCAACAAAATATTATTTGTGTGGTTTCGATCTCGGGGCTCCATTGAAGAAAAATACCCATTTTTTCCGTAATTTATTTTTTTGGGTGATTTTTTTTTTCATTTTCAGAATTTTTTGTAAAATAAAGAAAATGTGGCAGAAATAATGTAGAGGTTGATTTTATACAAAAATTATTTCTATCATGTTTTGTTATAATTTGATGTTATTAAGAGCACGTGGACCTTCATTCTGGGGCAGAGATAAAAAATGGTTACAATGGGAGAGCTATAAAACAATTGGAGAATTTTTTTTTTCCCCCTAAAAGGATGAAATTACATATTTTAACAATTAAATATTGGCACAATAAAAAAGATATATATATGTATACTAGTAAAAAAAAAAAAAAAAAAGATTCTACGATCATTTTTAAACGTCATGAAAAGTTACAATGACCGTTAAAAAACCATCATGAAATTCATCATTGTGGAAATAAAAAGATTCTACGACGGTTTTCAAAACGATCGTGGTATCTTAAGACTTCACAACCGTTTTCAATAGTCGTGGAATATTCACACTTGACGCCAGTTCTTGTAGGCACCAAGGATTCCACGATTTTTTTTTTTTCAAAAACAGTCGTGGATGTATGCGTAAAAAAAAAAAAAAAAAATTCCCATGATTTTCCAAGATTTATATTGCAAATTGTAACAAATTAAAATAGTTAAGCAAATCATTTTTATTAAAATTTGATAGATAATATAATTTCCAAAATTACAAGGAACATTTGTAATAGATTCAACATGCCCATTTATCCTAGAAAGGCAGCAAACAACACTTCAAAAGAGCTTTATGAGTCCACTTTCTTACTTGTATAACAAGGGTAACATAAAGATAATCAACTCCACGTGCAGACACATTAGAAGTTACAAGAATGAGACCCTTTGATTTTCGGAATTCATCTAAAACCTTAATTCTGTAACCTGGGACTTTTCTAGAATGGATTTCCCTCACATTCATGTTCAATTCACCAGCAGCTCAGCAACCAGCTATGTGACTATTCCCTCAATTGCTTCACCAATGAGCAACCAATGTAACTGTCTAACCTGAAAGGAGAATATTTTTAAGAATCAAAGATGTGTAAAGACGTGTAAAATGTGTATGAATAGATATCAGAGTTCTATAAGAAATGTATGACATCAGAAGGCGCACTTGTGAATGTATTTCTTTGCTCATCTGTTGAACTGTATTTATAAATTCATGATCTCTTTTCAAAGTAATGTGACAAACCTCCGCGAACCTTCATTTAGAAATTAATAATCAGAGTTTTAATTCCAAAACACCAAAAAAATTGAAAAAAAATAACAGATAGCACAGAAACTCTTCTGGAAGAAAAAATAAAAAATAAAGAAGAAGTGTCTGCCAACTGCTGTCATTATCCCCTCAATGTCTTTGTGAAATCCTGTGTCAAGCAACTGATCACTTTATCAAGGACAAAATACTTTCATACCCATCAGTCGAGTTGTAAAACCTACAGTATTCTCCGTATGATCTCTGAGAGCCTCCCAGGTGTGGCAACAAGAATCTGCAAGAAATAAATATGTAACGACGAGTGTAATAAGGGGTGTCACTTTAACTAGCGGGCTTCACTAGTATTTATGGTTCAGCACAACAAGTGAGGGCTCTGCCATAATGGCTAGGAATTTTCAGTAAGAGAAATGAAAAGGAAACAATTAAACTTTGTCTTGGAGATCTGTTTATAAACTGAATAGTAATACTAATATTTGTAGACAACCAACAATGGACCATTCACTCATTTTGGAATTCATGGTGCAAAAAAAAAAAAAAA
>CM046365.1:23811595-23874625 GCA_025413025.1 Ficus hispida
TATTAAATATTTGGAAAAACTTTGGTAAAAAACTATATTTTATCCTATTGATACACATTGCTCTTTTAGTTATTTGAGATAAACTTTTCAATGGTTTAATCCATAACTATAAGTAGTCGCGTGTTGAGCTGTAAATTTTACATATATAGTAATAGTTCCTATTATGAGTTTTTCAGGCATGTAAAAAAGCTTGAGCCAGAGGAATAATGACAATCATAATCTTGATTGCTTCCAAGCTCTTCTGCCTGCAAAATTACCACCCCCATCATGGTTTTTTTTTTTTTTTTTTTTTTTTTCTTTAGAGGACCATTAGCTCTTCGATCAGTTTTTGCATGCCCTTTGCATGGTAGAAGTTGTACAATGTGTAATGCATTGAGGGGGGGGGGGGGGGGGTAAAAAAAAAAAATATATATATATATAATCCTTTGAAGTCCTTCTGTGCAGTGAAAAGGCATCAGATATTGTTCACTTAGAGCAGAAGAAAGCTACGGTATCTGAGAGGATAAGACTGGTGTTATATTGAGAAAGAGAGAGTAGAGTTTGGCATGCGCTATTAGTAGACAATCCACAAAAGTAAATAATAAATAATAAAAAAACAGTTTGGCTGTTTACGCGAATGTAACAACTCAAGCACATCATCGTCCTTGGACCTACTAGTCCTTTGAGCAATCCTGGTATCAGCACCGCCATCCTCCTCGCAGCCGTTTTCATTGCAGGCATGCCGGTGACCACTCCCACTTGCCGTTGTCTATTCATCATGTCGTTTTCATGGTCGGAAATGGTCAATATTGTGGCCAGCCATTTCGGACTGCAGGTCGGCATCCCTTAATTACTGTCATCAGTTTTCTAGTTCACCTGTCTCGTTACAACTCTCTCTCTCTCTCTCTCTCTCTCTCTCCCTCCCCCCTTAAGCCCCACCTTATTATTACATCATGATCGATACTAAATCGAGTATCTATAATAGCTAAGAGAATAATATGAAGATGATCATATACATCACTTGCACGATTAGTTGTTGTGCGGATGGAGCTTAATTAATATCTTGACGCAGAGTTATTATATGTGGATTCATTTTAAAGCGTTTTGAGATGCATGTAATTTTCATTTCATTATAGTGAAATCCTGCTGAGGTTGAGTGTAGATGTAGCTAGCTAGCTCTTATATACAGAGTAAACCTCTATAAATCTTGCTTGGTCATACACGATGAAATTTTCTTCATATTAAAAATAGCAATAAATAAATTAGAATAAATTATATTGCTGTTGAACTTTGGTGCTCCTATCCCCATACCAATGTAGTTCATATTGGTAATAACAAAATATAATGACCCACCCGAAATTCTATTCTGTACATATAGTTAGTTTATGCATGTGTGTATATAAAAATATATTCTTTCCGCGTAGTAGTTTTATATTTTCAACATTTGTTTTACAGTTGACCAATATCAGAGATTGGATCCTCATTTCTCTCATCTTTCTCAATTATTACCTGCTGTGCAGGACGAGGAAGTCCAACCGCTATAATTTAATATCCGTTTGAATGCATTAATTCTTAAAAAAAAAGGTCAAATAATATTTTATATACGCGCTCCTTTGGGAGTTGGGAACTCTACATTCTAGATAATGTTTTTAAAGGTTTTTCCTTTTTTTTTTTTTAAAGAACTTGAAAATATGAAAATTTTATGTACATATTAAAAAAAGGAAAAAACATTTGACCGATTAGAATTTGCAACAAATTTATTAAATACGCATATGTTACCAAAGAATTGTTCCAACATGTCGGTATTAGAATTGCAAACCTTAAAATTTTTACCACATTAGAGAAACGATATACTTTCGAATCAGAACTATGATAATTGCAAAATACACAGATATATATACTTGTTATAGGTTTTATAATCATAAATTGGACCGGGCCAATATATATATATATATATTGCTAAATATACATAAATATTTTCCAGTTTCTACCATGTAGGTAACAAAAAGTCACCTGTTCTACCAAAATGTAATAAAAGGAGGACCCCATCTACCACCAACCAAATAAATGCTGAAAGCTGTAATCTACTGTCTATCCAATCAAAAAAAGTACCTCTCCAACCACATATGTTATCTACAAGCTGATGAGTTTGGCGCTTCACAGCCGCAGTACTAGTCCTTTATTGCTCTATATATCTATATAACATATATATACATATATGTATATATACTTTGTACCTGTGACTGTTAATGCATATTGGCTGGAAGCTGCGTGTCCCTTTTTAATATTTACTGTTCAATTGCCAACATTATACATATACACACATATTATGTGTGTCGTGTATATATTAACATTAATGCACATAACTGGGAGACCTAACAATGCATGTGACCTCTCTACTTGTACTAATTATCCTCAAATATGGCAACCTTTCATTTTATTTGTTTTTTTTTTTTTTCTTTTGTTTGGTCATGCAATACTGACAGTTTTTATATAGATAAATGGTTTATAATATGTTTTCATATTTATTGTAGAAATTGGCTTTTTTTTTTTTTTTGGTGACTTTTGTTATGTTTTGTTCTCTTCAATGATCCCAAGAGAACATGGTAACAAAACTTGTGGTGGGTATTGATGACCATGTCTGCATCTTTTTATGAGCACCTTAACATTAATATTAATGCGTTTGATAAAGAAGTATGAAGAAGAAAATTAAACGGGAATTTGTTTGGTTAATTTGCCTTCTTTTCCCATTATGAATCATTCTTTTCTATAATGTAATTAGTTTCACAAACGTTCAATCACCATAAGAAACGTACTACTCAAAAAAAAAAAAAAAAAAAAAGATAAGAAATTAGAGCGTTATATAATTTGATCTCTCTCACTGTTGTTGGTTTGCAAACAAGATTTACACAAAGAAAAGGATTTAAGAAAAACAATATATATGAACCATAATATGCACAAAATTGAATATAAAAAAAAGGAGCTCAGAATTAAAACCACTACTCTAATCTGATCAGTACAACAATACATGCCTAGCTCTCTCTCCTCTCCTCTCTCTCTCTCTCTATATATATATATATATATATATATTTATCTGTAAGATCGGAGTGTAAGCTCCACAAAAGGTGCAAATAATAGCTCTCCAATACTTCCAATAAAACGGGACGTAACAAAATCTTGTGGCCGTCTTCATATCCGCCACGCTGGCGCCACCGCCGCACCGTGAGCAAATGCCCGCCGCGGGCTTGCTTCCGCTGCACCTTCCTTGTCTGATCAACGAGAAAACAGAAGACTACCATGATGTTTTGGTATTGGGATTTTGTGGGGGTTTTTTTATTTTTTTTTTTTTCTTTTTTGATTTTTGAAAGTTGGGTAAATGGGAAGTTGTAATGAGAGCTGTGAAAGCAAATGTTGTTTGAGACTGAGATGCTATACTAATGCAAAAAGAGAGTGGCTTTATATGTATATATATATATATATATATTATGCATGAGAGGAGTTAAAGGTCGAGTAACTTCTTCCCCCGCGTTTTGATTTTGAGCCGTTGGATTTGAGATGATCAAGTGCCTCAGTTTATATTTCTGACGGCCTGTAATTCTTCTTGCCATGTGTCAATCGCAGTTGAAACATTAATTGCGGGATAGTTTGGGGTTATGAGATCATGACCATACACGTGGAGGAGATCGAAGGGTTTAGTTGTAATGTGTAAATGATAGAGGCCAGCTATGTTTTGTTGTTGAATAAAAATGGGGGATGGCAGTTAGTAGGTCCGGAGTTTCGAGCACTTACCAATTGCCAAGTTGTTTTCAAATAATAGTTAGTAGGTCCTTTTCCTTTTGTTCCTTTATTCTTTATTTTTTAATTTTGGGCTTGTCGTTTTGCCCCGTTAATTGTCCAACAGGTGTATTGGGGACCAAAGAATATGAAACTTCCTTTTCATTGGACAAAAACTGTGAAACTTTGTCTCTCATGTTTGTTTTCCTATCGCTTTGGAAGAGGAAAAAAAAAAAAAAAAAAAAAAGGAAAAGAAAGAAGAAGAAGAAGTAGATAGAAAATGAAATGGCTAAATAATTCAACTTAAAATGTTTTTGTTATTTCAAATTATATGCTTATATATAGCCCTTTGGCAGCTAGGTAAGTTCGAATTTCGCCCTCAAAATTTATAACTTATATCCAAACACTAAGTTGGAATTACTCTGGACATGATATGAAGTTGATATTGAAAAACAAATAGAAAGTGAGAGGAGAAAGAAGATTAAAGAAAACAAAAATAACAAAAATAACGTGATTATGTGACTCCTTGTGCAGCTAACTATTAATTAGACATAGATAATGAAATAAATTTGACATGACTTATTAACATAGTGATTAAAGCATAGGCGCAACAATTTTGACAAAAATAGTCCCAAAAAAATAATAAAATAAAATGTAGTATTTAATCTTTCTGAGGTTAAGTTTAATTTCCTACTAAAATCCCAATTTTGAAAGGAGAGTCGTAGCTAGGGTTTAAATTTGAGCCTATCTACCCATAACGCTCTCTGTTTTCTTCTTTATTAGTTAGTTAGCGTCCACACCCAAGTTTCATACGGTGGTTATATACATTACTATTTCTTGTGTAACAAAATAATAATAACAGACAGAGAGAGAGAGAGAAAGAGGGAGAAAAAGATAAAACAAAACAAAATCTACACTATTTTTTTTTTTTTTGGAATTGCTATTTTTTTTTCTTTTACCTGAATAAAATGTTCAAATAAAATGTTTCCTCCCATGTGTTCAAGTAAAATGAAATGCTCCTTTCAAACAAACACCTTTCAATTGAATTCGAGAACCATATAAAATTTTGAATTTTTTTTTTCTTGCTGAGAATTAAAAATTTGAATTTACTCCTACCAATTTATTTCAACATAACCATCCATGCAAAACTAAGAATTACATTTCATTTAAATTTATTGATGAAACTGATCAATAATTAAAGTTGAAGTTTTTTTGTATCATGAGATCATTCGAGTTAGCATTGAATATTAATCTCTTAATTCAAATACAATCACACCAACACACACACAACACACATACAGAATCTTACCGATTATTTATTAAAATAAAAATAGAAAAAAAAATCTCTTTAAAGAATTGTATTATCTCTTCAATGTTTAGTACCAATATTTATTGCAGTGTAAACATATATATGGGTATATATATATATATATATATATATATTAAAAGGAGAAGAAGAGGAGTGGTTGTTCTTGCATTGTCGAACTCCACATGACACACAATAACCAGATCCAAGTAAATGATCAGATCAGCAGCTGTTGGGGTGGGTTGGGAATTTGGATGGTGTAGGAAGTTAAAAAGGTATTCTTTCTAGTACACTAATTAGCACACCCCATATGTTGTTGCAATGTTTGTCAGTCTTTGATATCCCCACCAATCATAAATGCTTTTTTTTTTTTTTTTTTTTTAGGTAATCACTTCCATTTTTGTGTTCTATTGCAGCTGTAAACCAACACACAGATCAACCTTTTTAACATTTCCTTTTTTTTTTTTTTTTTTTGGTGGTGCAATTTGAATTTCCCAGTTTTTATTTTAATGATATAATATAGACTAGTGTAATTTTATAACACGTTCTTTAAAGGGACACTCGTAGATTATTTCGTTTAAAAACCTATTGGTTAAAAAACAGTTCATAGCTCATACTAATATTACATAATACGTGGCGTACTGTAAAAAGACAAACAAATTATATAATAATTTCATCAATTTGATCTGCCTAAATAAGGACAACTGAGGACCATTTTGTAAATAGCCATTGTAAATAAGTGAGGCTTTTCTCCAAATTAACGTATGGATTGAGACTTTGAGAGACAAAGTAGCCCCAAGTTGAGCTGGAACCTACAAGCAGTAGCAGAGTTATGTTTTTACTAATCGGAGCACCCTTTAATATAGTCAGTTTTTTTTTTTTTTTTTTTTTTTAACTCAAAATGTACCCTAGCTTTTGTAAGCAAGTTTAATTGAATTATTTGAATATTTAATGCCAACTGAAATTTTCTAGCTTAGAAGCATTTATATCTCTATTTTTTCCAAAATTAAAAATCTAATTATACGACAATATTTTTCAAGTCTATAAACTTTTGGTGAGTGTAAACCTAAATACTCAAAACATACATATTTTCAATATTTGAAGAATAACATTAAAAGAGGTGAAAAAAATAAAAGAAAAGCAGAGAGTTAAAAAAAAAAAAAAAAAAAAAAGTGCCCCATTGAAACATTATTCTTGGCTCTTCCTTTGCTTACAGATAGGTAGATGAATTAAAAGTAGTTAAAGATTATTATTATTATTATGCATAACAGAGACTGAAGATTATTATTCATCGTGTCCCTCTTCCTCTCCCCCTCTCTCTCACCCCAATTTTTTTTTCAAATGACGAAAATACCCTTGTTAGTGTCTATCCCAAAAAAAAAATAAATAATAAATAAATAAATAAATAAAATAAAATAAAAGTCCAGTGCAAACACAATTTTCTAAAACAAGCCAGATTCAAAGTTAAAGCGAGACGAAAAAAATAAATAAATAAACAAGATAAAAAAAGAAAAAAAAAGGGGGAGCCCATTCAACAACTAATGACTTGTCCATTGAAATGTTCAGTTTTGGCTGACAAAAGCAAAACAAACCCTAAACATCTCACATTTCTTTTTTCCATCTTCTAGCATCCATCCAATTTCTAATGAATCGTGACTATCGTTCAATTTTATCTGAGCAGTAACTATCTATTCTTTCACCGTGAAAGGAGCCAATTCACATAATATTGACGTCTTACCAATTGATTACAAATATAAATAACATTTAAAGCCCATTTGAATTTTGGTTAAATCACATGTTTTAAACAGTAAATTCAATTTTTGTTAGAGAAAACTATTAAAACAAGATTTCAAACAAAAACTTAGTTATTATTCTTGAGAAATAGCATGATCTATTCCGTATAAATAAGTTTTTCATGTGATCTCAATCTAGGAAAAATAAAATAAAATAAAATATCTCCAACTTTTGAGTTTCAAAAATAAGAAAAGAAACTATACAATTCTCTTTATATTCATTTATTCCTGAGGAATTGTAATTAATAAAGAAAATAATTAAAGTAAACAGCAAAGTTTTAGAATATTTGAAATAAATCACAAAATTTATCAAGTATATAAAAATTTACTAGATAAACAAAAGATTTACTAAATAAATTACAAATTAACAATAAATAAATTAATCAGACAAATTAATTATTTATTATTATTTATTTTAAAATTTTTGAAAATGTATTTTTACTTTAACTATTTCTACAAAAGAGGTAAACTGTGATAAAGCCCTTTTTATATTTCTATTGATATAACTCATTTACAAACCATTAAGATGTAATGAACATTAATATGTTATCTGTGTATCATAATTATTATACACCTTACCTCATATTAATATAGATTAATAAATACAAATTAAAAAAAAAACCACCCCTTCATTTCCCCGACGCAGACGACATCCCTTCCAACGCCGACGACGGACCCCTGACCAGATCTGCCCCCCCCCCCCCACACCGAAGAGGCCAAGCACCCCCCCCCCCCCCCCCCGACGTCAGCTGCCCTTACCCGGAGCCTACAAGACCACCCCTCCCCCATGCTCGAGCTCCCCAACCCCCGATGCCTACCAAGCCCCCTACCTCGACACCTGTCATAACCCCCCCCCCCCCCCCACCCCCAAGGCTGACCAGAACTCCCATGCGCTCAAGCCCCCCCTCCTGCCACCACCGACATCACCCCATCCTTGACGCTGAACAGACTCCTCCCCCCTCCCCCGACTCTCAAGCCCCCCCCCCCCCCCCCCCGTCCTAACCTCGATGACGGAAATTTTTTAATTTTTTTTTTTAATTTCTTAATTAAATATATTATAAGGTAAAAAGTGTATGATAATTACGTATATAAGCAACACCTCAGCCGTTCGATTACATCTGAATGGTTTAAATTGAGCTCTATTGATAGGGTATATAAAAGGAGCTTTACTGTAGTTTTACCCTATACTATTCTCTGGGAGAAACTGTGGTAGAGCTCCAATGAGGAGCACTACCAGTACTGATCCATCTAACAGCTAAAATTGATTGTGTTATTAAATGAAGATTATGATTTAAGATGCATCTAATGTTAATATAGTCTCATATACACACAATCATGTATTTTATTTCAAATTTATTTATTTTTTCCTTAATCTGTCATGAAACTGCCGCCACCCCTGCGTGACCCCCAGCGAAGCTCCCACACCCCCACCCCCCTGTACAGGGGGTGGGGGGGCCCGAGCGTCAGCATCAGGGGTGGTGTGCGGGGAGGGGGGCAATCTTGGGGGGGCTCGCATCGGCGGTAAAGGCACTTTAGCGCCAGCGTCAGGGGTGCCTGGGGGGGGGGGGGGGGGTCGACTCAAGCACCTGGGGAAGTCGTCGGCTGGGGTTGAGGGGGCAGATCTGGTCGATCATTAGCATTGGCGAGAAAGTCACCGATGTCGAGGAAGGGAAAGGAATGAGTGGGTTTTTTTATTTTTATTTATTAATCTATACTAATATGAGATAAGATATATATAATTACGATATACAAATAACATCTATTATTTAATTATATCTTAATAATTTAAAAATAATATATATCAAAAAGGTATAAAAATGAGATTTGCCACATTCTTATTCCATTTCGCTCCTTCTTATTTTCTAATGTAAGAATCTAGAATTAGGGAAAATAGATTGAGAGAGAGAGAGAGAGAGAGATTTGTAAATGCTCAGATTCATACACTGAGCTGAGGCAATTATATTACTATATATACAATATGTACAATAGATTAGGGCATCAACCAAATACACGTGGTACAATCTATGTAATGGACTAAGGCATCAGCCAAATACTGATCTTGTACAATGCAACATGCAAATGAAGACAGATACAAAGGAAAAGCAAGAATGACCATTAGAAAGGATATGCTACAGTGACTATACAATAATTAGGTTATAGGCTTA
This sequence comes from Ficus hispida, assembly GCA_025413025.1. Classification (NCBI taxonomy): domain Eukaryota; kingdom Viridiplantae; phylum Streptophyta; class Magnoliopsida; order Rosales; family Moraceae; genus Ficus; species Ficus hispida. The sequence goes on from CM046365.1 coordinate 23,820,613, forward strand.
GTTGCTTTTACATCTAGGTTCCAAAGAGAACTTGGCGCGCACTTTTAAAACTAACAAAATCTGCGAACAAACAACACTTAGAGTGCTTTTCCTTTTTTTTTTTTTTTTTTTTTTTTTTTTTTACCTCCCGGCAAAAAAATTCACTCTCTGACCACCAATCTGCTCGCCATTTTCATGAAGCTCTTCTTCCAACGCCATTGCAGCTCTCTCTCCTCCTTCAATCTTCACAACCCCAAAAACCCATCACTCAACGAATCCCAAATCCGCCAACTTTGCAAGCTCGGCTTGCTTGCCGATGCATTTCGAGTCCTGAACTCCACCGATCCCGGCGAAATCACCGTCAAACCGATTCTATACGCCTCTCTTCTCCAAACTTGCGTAAAGGCTGTTTCTTTCAAGCCCGGCCTACAAATCCACTCTCACGTCGTCAAGTCTGGCCTCGACACTGATCGCTTTGTGGGGAATAGCTTACTTGCTCTTTACTTCAAGTTGGGTTCGGTGATTTTGCAGACTCGGAGAGTTTTCGATAATCTTAATGTCAAGGATGTCATTGCTTGGACGTCAATGGTGAGCGGATATGTGAAGGCGGGAAAACCTGAAAATGCGGTTTCATTGTTTTGGGAAATGATGGAGTCTGGTGTCGAGCCAAATGGGTTCACTTTATCTGCTGTGATCAAGGCCTGTTCCGAGATTCCGGATCTGCGGCTAGGCCGGTGCTTTCATACAATGGTTGTGAAATATGGGTTTGATTTGAATCTTGTCATTGTTAGTTCTTTGATCGCTATGTATGGGAGGAATTGCATTGTCAAGGATGCACACCAAGTGTTCGATGAATTGCCCGAACCGGATGATGTATGTTGGACGTCGGTTATTTCAGCGATGACGAGGAATGATTCGTTTGAAAAAGGTTTGTCCTTGTTTTACTCGATGCAGAGGAATGCTGGGTTGTTTCCGGACGAGTACACATTTGGAACGGTTCTTGCGGCTTGTGGTAATTTGGGGAGGCTAAGACAAGGTAAGGAAGTGCATTCGAAGGTCATTACTTGTAGGTTTTCTGGGAATGTGATTGTTGAGAGTAGTCTGGTTGACATGTATGGGAAGTGTGGGTCAGTTGATGAAGCTCGGCATGTTTTTGATAGGATGACAATGAAGAACTCGGTTTCTTGGACTGCATTACTGGGAGTGTACTGCCAAAATGGAGAATTTGAGTCCGTTATTAAGCTGTTTAGGGAAATGGAAAAGGATGACCTTTACAGTTTTGGAACTGTTCTTCGTGCATGTGCAGGTTTGGCAGCAGCAAGACAAGGGAAAGAGGTTCATTGCCAGTATGTGCGAAAAGGTGGTTGGAGGAATGTTATTGTAGAGTCTGCTTTAGTCGATCTCTATGCAAAATGCGGTTGTATAGATTTTGCCCGTAGCGTTTTTAGTCAGATGCCGGTTAGAAATTTGATAACTTGGAACTCAATGATTTGTGGGTTTGCCCAGAACGGAAGGGGGGAGAACACTTGGCTATAATAATGATAAGAAGCATCAGCTGATACATTAGTTTGTGGGTCTTTTTGCCTAGTATATTGGACAGGAAGGAGGGTGCATCTTAGATTAAAGCCTGTATGGTTCTTTGAGCATAGTAAAGAAAGTATTAATTAATACAACGATACGAATAAAGCTTGAATATTATGGTTGATCTTTTAGGCCGTGCTGGTCTGTTAGAAGAAGCCGAGAATTTGATTGGGAATGCGGATTGTAAAGACAATTTATCTCTTTGGGCAGTTCTCTTGGGTGCCTGCATGACTTGTACGGATTCTAATGCTGCAGAGCGAATAGCAAAAAAGATGATGAAGTTAGAACCTGATTGCCACTTGAGCTACGTTCTTCTAGCTAATGTGTATAGAGCAGTTGGACGATGGAATGATGCATTGAAAGTAAGGAAATTGATGAAAGATAGAGGCATCAAAAAGACGCCAGGCAGAAGCTGGATCGAAACTAATGGTAAGTTGGAATCTAATTTTGATGCAGATTATCTCAATGTTTCGGGAAAAACCAAATTTCCAAGCTGAGGGAGTATTGGGTGAGAAGTGAATCGAGGTGTTGGACTTGTATAAAAGAAACATGCGTCCTATTTGAAAATTTTCATTACGGTGTTTCTCTCAGACTCGCTGTGTTTATCTCTTTAGCACTTATCCCCAAAACCGGAGCCCCCAACATAAGTAAACCTGGGGCAACTGAAAATACTGTGAAAACCCCAAAGATCGGATGCGTGTTTGACTCTGCGTCGTGGCAATTACTGGACTTCACATATCCAACAGCTCGTCCCATTCAAGAAGTAGAAGAATACAAGACAATTTGCCGAGGCAGAAGTAAACTCATGAACGACTTCTGAGTCTACAGAATGGAGCAGGGAAAAAGATGCGGGATAACTTTTTTGAGTGACCGATATGTTCAAGAGGGAATTGAAGAACTGAATAGATTGGATAAACAAAAATTCTAGTGCCTTCTTGTATATTTACTAAGACATAAACAACAGAAATTACAATTAATCACTAAAATCCTGACATAATAATTCAGAGTTTGTACGAGATGATTGCATCGACCTCATTCTGATCTGATCAAGTTAGATCACTTGGAACACATCCGTAATTCTTGATGCTCAGAATCCGGACTATAAGCTCGGTGAAAAGAACCTGAATATTGGAACTTTTGTGTATATGAATTAATTGTTGAATACAAATGAGAAAGCATATACATAAAAAAACTAGCCTATCTAGAACTATGATAGACAATCAATACAATAATCAAATAATCGCATATATACAATCAATCAGCAGAATTCATTCCATAATCATGGATCTTATTCTTTCCATATACTCGGCATAAATATTAGTAAAACGGAACAGGAAATGAAGTACCGAAACATGAAATATCACTAGAAAGGGGATGAAAAAACAGAGAAATCGCTTTTATAGAAATCAATATGGAGAAACAAATATATGTCAAGATCGGACACAAAGATGGACACTATGTGACTGCACAACTGTAGGTCTAACAAGTTAATATCTCCATTCTTCTGGTTTTAGTACATTCCTCTCCGATATGACAAAATAAAAGAAATCAAGGAAAACTACAAAACAAGCCATCAAGCTGTGAAAAGTGCCTGCGAGATGGGTCGGGTAAATCGCCTCTGCGTTCACAAGTAGCATTTTCATTACAAAGCCGTGGCATTACAGAGCTGCCATCATGGTTGATCTTGCAGCCTCGCGTTTCATCTCTGCAGCCTTGCCACTGCCCCGGAAATACATGTAGACTTGCTGCACAAGAGAGCCAAAAAAACGTAAGATACCAAAACGACGCAGCATGACCAAGATAGTTGCAGTTGAATATTGAACCTGAATAACCCAGACACTGAGCATCGACTCGAGGCAGAACAGTCCAAATCCAATAAAGTAAAATATCTGCAACAATGAAATATTGGTACGATCATTAACTCAAAAATTAAATGACAAAATAAAATCCTACTTATTGGTACCGTAACAAGTATGTATCCAGAGAAATGAAGAAAAAACAAAAAACTTTGTAGCTGTTTAAATAATTCATCAGAAAAGTAAACATAGAGCAGTAGAAGGATATGCAATTTACCCCAACCAAAGCATGATTGCCCAAGAGATCTATCGCAGGCAAAATACCCCTGTACCCATAATCGCACCATACAAACATTAATTCAAGAGAAGATTTCCGTAAGAACTATTTACGAGTTAATAATCTTTTCCCTCGTAACAACAAACAGAATACTCACGTGAGAGATTTGCCCTTGAAAATAATCGGAGGAGCAACTGCAGCAAAGATGCAAAAGACAATATGGAGCTACAAGGAGAAATGAGGGCTAAGTGAGACATATTTAACTTTTTTTCTTTTTTTTTTCCTTTTTGACCAATTATACTCGAATGCAAGAAAAGTACAAATGACAAAAACGTAAGACTTACGAGGTAAAACAAGAAAAACCATCCAAACTTCAGAGCACTGTCAGTCCTGCAGTAAAAGATGCAGAGTTATAAACAAGAATTCAAATATATTAGGAAAAAGGAAAAAAAAAAGAAACAAATAACAAAAGACCAAACATATGGTGGCAAATTCAACTAACTTGTTCAAATGAAATAATCACTACGGAACACACACGCGAGAGAGGACAGGATTACAATAGCAGGTTACAGGTTGCTCCTAACAAGTAACAACAGTGGGTGGGAGAAGAAAAGTTTCAAAGTCAATTCATTGATCAATACACCTTTTGTCCATTGAAGAACATATTAAGAACCAATATGAAAGGATTTAAAAGACAACCTTGGGATAAAGTCGATGGGTTGAAATACTATGCACTACAATAGAAAGAAGAAATTGAATCCAAAGTTCTATATGCACTACACACTTTGTTTCTTGACCTGATTGACTAGTGCGATCTTGATATACATAAAAGAGTTCTTGTCCTCAGATGCTTTAAAAATTCACCACTAGTTTACCACCAAGCATTGGTGAAACCTATAACATATAGACTTTCTCTAACACGGTAAGCCTTGTTTTCCATTGCAGGACATTCTTACTCAACGAAAACAAAATTGCATACTTTTTACAAGATACTGTTTGGGAGCCCAAACTATAATGTCGTGATGAAAATCTACAACTACATGGCAAGCCCAAGTATAGACAACGTCAAATCACTTAAGAGTAGAAAATACCTCATCGCGCGATAAAGAGGGCGATACCACAAAACATATGCTCCAGGCACCCCTGAAATGAAGTATATGATAGCCAAAAACCATATTGTTGGACCTGCATACAAGGACAAGCTCAGATCAAATTAAGCAAACACATTAAATAACACAGTTAGTAGTGTTAGAAAAAGTTGCAAAGCAAACCTTCCCCTTTGATCCAAGCAGTGGACACAGCGATGATATTCCACAAAAGACAAGCACACAAACCTGCAGGACACACCGATGTTTTCATTAATTCAAGTTACCAAACGATCTATTACTATTAAACAAAATATAACAACAGGGAGATACAGTGGCCTCCAACCAAGAAATGCATCTCCAGAGATAATAGTTGAGAAAATTGAAGTGCTCTATAACCGCCAGTGTGTCTAGGTTTTACAGCCCTAGTATTCTAGAAATTAGAATGTGAGTTTGCTATAAAGTAATACTAAAATTTAAAAAAAAAAAAGTGTACAGATCATTTAAGATCTTCAACCACATAGCAATAAATATTAAAACAATGATTCTAAGAGACAGTTTAGTGTGGCAGTGCTGATAAGATAATTGTTAGCAGTGTAGTTTAAAGATATTGTAACCAGAAGTAGGCAGACGTTTAATAAGTTCTATTTCTGAAACTATTGTGAATACTAAAAATAGAAATGAGTTTTCAAAAATTACGTAACTTTTTTTTTTTTTTTTTTGGTTAGGTAGCTAAATATGTAAATTTGAAAATAAAATTTACCATTCGGGGTGATCTAGGACTATCACATTAATCTTGTCTTGCTTCTCAAATTTTGCTGCAGGGCAGCAATTTATAAAATCTACTGGGCAAAGGCCGGTTTTAGGTTTTGACAAACACCTATCTGCTGTAGATTGATTAATAATTTAAAAGCAACCTTCAAACAACAATTCCAAGCAGGCCAAAAGTCTCTACTTACTAAAAGAAATAGCACTTGGACGTACCCAAGAATGTTGTGAACGCAACGTACTGAATCCTTTGAAGATGAATTGGTATTTCATTTGAAATGTCATGGTGGATGATAGGAAAAAACGGTGGCCAATTCTTCTCCTCTATAACGATTCCAGCTGAAAGAAAAAAATACGTATTCTTATAAAAATTCATGACATACATTGATTAACCAAATCTTTTCTTTTTGAGCACATATAGGAAAATGGGCAAACCTCGTTGAATAGCATCTTCCTTCCGTTTTAGTTCCTGCAAAACAATTGCCAGTGAGTAGTAAGAGACATGAGTTACGTCCAAAGCTACAAGACTCCACAACTAATACAAGGACTGCACCATATCTTTTATTATTAGTTAGAGAGACACAAAAATTCCCATTTCCACAAAGAAAATTATATAGGATGTATTTTGGACAAAATATCAGTCTGAGTATCTTGGGGGGTTGGGGGGGGGGTTGGTGGTCTGAATTTTACTTTCATTTTGAGCAGTTGAGTTAACACCTCACTACAAAAGAGGCCCCTCGTGTGAACCTCAAGATTTACATCCTCGAACAAAAAAATAATACAAGTTAATGTCTACAGAATTTGACAGACATAATATGATATGCGATTTCACAAATAAGCCACTTATTGGATCTAATGATCAGTTAGGACAAATTATGAATACCTGTTCCCTCCTCCTTAATTCAGCCTCTTTAGCTTGAAGTTCCTTCTCCTTTGCTTTCAAATCCTAAAGATAAAAAGTGGGAAAAAAAGGAAAGAAAAAAAAGCTGAATAAAGAGAATTTGTTTAAAATTGAACCACAGTGTGAAAACATACTGGATGTGGTGTGCAGATTTTATTCTACCTTTGCATTATCAAGGGGAATATCAATTGTTGCACCACGATCATAGGGTTCCGGAGGTAGGGGTGAAAGCCTTGAGGTTGCTGGGGGAACACTCCCAGGGTTCTAAAAATATAATGAACAAAAAAAAAAAAAAATGGAACACATAACTATAAGATAGCATCAAAGTATCTATAGGGTCATTTAGCAAGAAAAAACCAAGTACCAAAATGGAGTCAGTACTGAATGTAAGAAAAGAATAGTAAACACGAGGGAAGTATAAATACAACTTTGAAAGAGCACTCTTTAGAAGAAAGGCAGTAAAAACAAGAAGTCAACAATCTGTGCTCCAATTGCATTACTGATTGAAATCTAGCACAATTCTGGACATGGAACTTAAGTTCCATGTTTATCTTCACAATTCTGGACATTGAAATCTAGCACAATTGCATGGAATATCTTCACACACAAATGGGGAAAATAGAAACTTAAGTTCACACGCAGATGGGAAAAATAGAAAACTTAAGTAAATGGTCAGCTACATGTTTAGTTCATTGATTACCGAATAATTTCAGAGGATATGGAAATCCACACTCCGCAACTCAACTTTTACCAGCAAACTTTATCTAGTATTCAAATGTTAACGACCCAAGCAAACAGAATCAAATTTGCGTGTCTAAATATCCAAAGATTTTTACTTCCACAACTTTGAGAATCCAAGAACCAACTACATCCGTATCTCCCGAGCGAACTAGAACTGATGCGCAGAATAAAGATGCAAAATGCTAAATAATCCCCGGCTTCGAATTTGCAAGTTCCAACATTGGCATTATTCATGCTGAAAAAGAAGGTAGCAGGGAAAGGAAAAAGGGCAAACTTACTGTCATATAAAAAGCACCTCCATAATTTGATTGCCCAGATCCCTTCCCTCGACCTCCTTGATCCTAACATTTACAGCATGAAAAAAGATATCCAGATTATAGTTTATAATTAACAAATTCATCAATAACGAAAATTAACTTTAGAAGAAAATAAGTCACTTTGTTCATTAAATTTTGATGTGAGGATGAAACGGAACATAAGAAGATCTTCGAGATAAATGCTTGGTTTTTAAGATCCGTATCATCCATTTTCCAAACAAAAAAAAAAAAAAACGAAGATTAAGTGAGAACAAAAATATACGCGCTACATTGTTGATTTCGAACAATCAAACCAATTACGAATCAAAATCAACAAAAGGAAAAAGAAGGAAAATCAACCGAGAAATGAAAATTGAAAATCGAAAGCGACAAAAACATGAGAGAATCTACTTACCGCAAAGGGATTGACCTCTTCCTCTTCGAAAGGATTTGAATCGTAACGACTCATCGGCAGATCTAAAAGAAGTAGAAATGAGAGGATCTGAAACAGAGTAGACTAGGGCTTCTGGAGATGGAGAATTTGGGATTTGGGATTTGGGATTTGGGGTTGCTTTGTTCTGCTGAATGTTGGCGCGTGAAAAAGGTAAACGACGGAAAACTTTATCTACAAAAACCAATAGATTAAGAAAAAAGCATATGTTATTCAAAAAAAAATTTTTGATGTTATGATACTAGCATGTATATTTAAACACTAGTCAAACTCTCTTACAAAATATAAAAATAGAATATTTGGTCCCAAAAGCGTTCACTTCCCAAAAAAAAAATGTTAGGTTTAGGGTGGAAAACAAGTTCTTTGTCGTTTTCACTTGAAAGTTCTTTGTCGTTGGAGTTGAAAAACGTGATGCTTTTTGTCGTTTATAGCACTATATGATGTCGTTTTTTTTTAAGTACTGTGAGGGTATGTCGTTCCTGTTTAAACGTTGGGATAAAAAAAGTAAAAAAGTGAACTCTTAAACCCAAATTTTTAACTCAATTTTTATTTTTTTAAATTTTTTTTTATTTTTTTAAAAAAGTCAATAAAAATTACTATTAAAACTTAAAAATTTAACTCAAATTCAAACACTAAACCTCCTTAAAATTGCTTCTTCTCTCTTTTTTTTTTTTTTTTGACGCTAAAATAGTCTATAAATTGTTTGTTGTTTGTAGGCTTGTAGCTGATAATTGAGAGTGATTGACGGAGGAAGTTACGAGTTGAACAGGCAAAGACGAAAGATACTTGTCGTCGTTCTTTTTTATTATTGTTTAATTCCTGCTTTTATTAAACCTTTTTTTTTTCTTTTCCTCCAGTAAAAATGTGTTATGTTATTAGCATTTCATATTTAATCATTGTGATTTGTTGTGGGATTGTTGGACTTTTGGGGATTGGCCAAAGTGGTATATGATCTGATCGTCGTTATAATATGGGGAAAATATCAATTATAACATTAAGGAACTTTTCCATAATATAATTGTAGATGAGTAAATTGTTTCATGCAATAAAATAGTCTCAAGTGAAAACAACAAGTGGTTGTCTACATAACAGTAATTCATAATTTTTGTGTAATAAGATTATAGGATTCAAATCTCCCCATTTCAAGTTCAAAAAAAAAAAAAAAATGCAAGTGTCTGCATTTACACACCGCAGATGTGAATATCAAGATTCGTAATATCTTAAGATGACCGTATTAAAATTCTCATATTGATATTATTCGTTGATCAAGTTCAACATAGTAAGATACGCTTTCATCATATATTGTGACATTGTAATTTGTTATGTTATTGATAAATTGCATTGTGCTAAAATAATTGTAAAAAAAATGTCTTGATAAATACAAACATGTGAAGCACGTGGGTCCAACTAGTTAAAGAGAGAGAAATCACATGAACAAAAGGCTATTCGCATTAGACATTGCGTGGCGCAGCAAATTACAAGTCCCCTTTAATCACCACATCAGCCCACATCTTCAAGGCTGCATATCCACGTTCGCATCTGACTTCAACCACTCACATACATACATTAATTTCGCTCTCCCTAAGTTTTCATGCGATAATTTCATATCTGATTTCTCTATAAGGTGAAAATTTAAACCTCACACCCAAGTTAAAATAAAATAAAAACTAAACAAAAAATTTGGAAACCTTAGAATCTGAATTCAAAATGCCATATCCAAAAGAATACACACGGGAAAAATTTTCCATTATCAAGAATTAGTAGTAACAAACAATAACGAGGGTTCGCTCCTATGTATGTTATAGACAAGATTTGCAATAGTTAATGAACAATAGAATGATTACAAACAATTGGCAACAAAATTCCGAATGTCTCACGACCGACCACAGGGTTCCGTAGGATGACCAGAAACAATCCCTTGGCGAAAGAGAGATTTGGATGGTCAATCTGATCTGCGTTAGTGTAGGGGACTTCATGTCTGATGGTCGTTTTGTTCAGTTCCGTCAGTTTCAGCATCGGAACTTTCATGACTCATAATAAGCTAGTCACTAGTTTTCTCTCTTGCCAAAGCTAGTCTTCATTTGATCCACCGCCGTGACGCTCTCTCCGAATCAAGGCTGATAGGTCCTGGACAACTTCGGGCATTTGTGGCCTGAATTCTGGCTGAGGCTGTATAAATGCATTTTAAGTTGAGACCATTTTCTAATAAAGGATATAAAGAAGCAATCAACTATACAAGTTAAGAGAAGTAAAATGTTTACTTGAACACAACGCGCTATAATGTCGGCAAAGTGCGATAAGGATTTTGCAGCATACTGTCCGTTGAGAGAAGGATCAACCATCCTTGACAATGCATCAATGTCGTGAAGCTGGGGTATCGCCCACCTGACCAAAAGTTGCTCTCCTCGACTCCGGTTCCTGTGTGTCCAGAATTCACGAGTAAAATTAAGCAACCAAAGTAATGGAAGAACAAATACCAAACTTCAGAATCATTTTACTTTTTCTACCTGTCATACGACTGGCGACCTGTCAAAAGCTCTAGCATAACCACTCCAAAACTGTAAACATCACTCTGAGAAGTGTATATTCCTGACTCAAACTCTGGAGCTCCGTAACCGTAGGCTGACAGCAAATGTCCTGACAGCTGGAAAAAGGAAAGAAGTTTCAATCATTCATCTCCACTAGAAAAGAAGTTTTAACAAGCTCTTGCGAACAATCAACCAACGATGAAATCAGTGTTCGTAAAATTAGTAAAGTGTTTTCGTTGAAATTAGTAATGCTGTTGCATAAAAATATTGAATCAATGCACCCTGAACTTTTTGTCATTTACAAGTTGGACTCCAAACTTTCAAGTTGGCATTTAGGACCCTTAATTTTGGCAATCCTTCGTGAAGCAGTCCAATCTAATAATGGACATCAATTAATGGAGGGTACTAATGGTCCCAAATGCCAAAATTACATAGTTTAGGGTCCAACCTGCTAACCAACAAAAAGTTTAGGGGTGCATGTTGTGCAAAAAAATATGGGGCATTCCATCCGCTAATTAACAATAATTAGCTCTTGGACCACAGCTACAACATATTTTCAGTTAAGTGTCCTATTTGGTAAAATTGAAAGTTCAGGGGGTCCAAGTCACAAAACATCAATAAATTTAGGGAGCACCAGTGCACACACACATACACACACAAACCATTAAAATCTAACCCAAGTTTCCTCCTGTCCTTGGGGTGATAGATGTTGTATGCATTGCTGTAAAACCACGATACGACATTAAGGACTCTCAGTGAAGCTAAATGTTGACTTACCTGGCTCACAGAACCTGATGATATCAAGGGAGCTAAACCACAGTCTGATACGCGCAGAGAAAGGTCATCATCCAGGAGAAGATTGGCAGACTTGAAATTCCTGTGTACAACAGGTGGCTCGCAGAACTCCTGTAAATACCTTTGCACAAAAGAAAAAACAAATTTTTTAGTACCCCAGATGACGCATGTCCCGAAAGATCTTTGTGCAGGTATAACTAAAGATACCTAATCCAAAAACAACTATTTGTCTCCAGTGTGCTCGTTCTAACGGTCAAAGGTAAAAGATCTTATAATAAACTAGTAAACATACATATGTTCAAACTGCAACAATAAACACACTTCCTATCTGGGAAAAAACAATAAATTAATTTGGATTGCATCAAACCTAGTATTACCACCTTTGACATATTTAAAAAATGTATTGACAGCCGTAACATGTTTCTAACGGTCTGAAGGGCATACCAGGACCTAATCTACTTAATAAGGGTGCAAAGAGAGGTAAAATTCTGGAAGCTACCAGCTATGTTTCGCTATGTGCAGACAAAAAGATAACAGTAATACTAATGAAGGTTCATGACTTACTCCAAGGCTCTTGCAGCTCCAAGTGCCATTCTAATGCGAGAATTCCATGAAAGCTTCCTTTTGAATTCATCATCTGAGTGCAGAGCATCCTGCAGGGAACCATTACTGCAATATTCATAGATAAGCAGCCTTTGACCATGCTCTGCAGAGTAACCCATGAGCTCGACTACGTTGGCATGCCTAATTCTGTCAATGTTGTTCACGAGGTCGATAAACTCATCATCCTTTTGCTGAGCCCTCTTGTCCAGTTTCTTGATTGCAAGTAGCTACAAAAGCATGCCAAATTATCAGGTCACAGAATTCAATACATTAAATGCTTAAGTAGAGACTACATGTCGAAGAAATATAATTCATTAGCTAAATGCAGAAATTTGCTGAACATGTTAGGTTCTCCATCTCTTCCAGTACGATATCAACCAAAAACTATAACTCTACAACCTCTCAGCTCTTGACCCAAGATTTTGAACAATTTCACACCTCAGGCTGAGACCATATTGCATGAATTAGTTATAGTGTTTCTCAATCAAGTTTAAGGAAAAATTAGACAAACAAGCAGAACTAAAACAAGATGTGTCGAAGATATTGAGTTGAGTTATTTAGGAAACTAGCTATGTAATTATTTTCTGTTTATTATAGCTGATCTGTAGGAGATTGGCCTTGTTCCCAATCTCATTTAGGGTAATACTCTGTTAGTTTCCGTTTTAGTGGTCTAGTTATTTCCATGTTTTCTCTATTTAAAGCAGTGTATTATATCAGAAAATAAGAAAATATCATTCTCTCGATTTTCTTCAAGATGAATAAAAGACGAAGGTGGGTTCCAGTTAACTAAACCACCACAGGCTAAATTCAATAGCGCATGATAAATTTATACCAATAAGCATACCTTTCCATCAGGAAGCTGTGCCCTATAGACACTTCCCAACATGCCCGATCCAATAAGATTATCCTGAGAAAAGCTGTCTGTATATTGCTGAAGGGTTGCAATGGAGAAAAACTTGGCAGAAGTGGCAGGGGTACGTGCTTTGGTGGAAGGCTTTGCTGCATTCATTTCATCTGGTACCCTAGGCTCAACGATGACCTTCTCATCAAGAAGTGTCGGAGGAGGAGGAGGGGGAGGAGGCGGAGGTGGCGGAGGTGGCGGAGGAGGTGAAGGAGGAGGCATTAAATATTCATCGGGCACACCAAATTCTATCTTGTGATCCTCCCGCTTTGGTGTTGTGCCTATTCTTTGCACATTTGTCTCCTGTTCATTATGGTGCTTCAGATTTGCTCCCATTCTTCTAGCATCTGTTTGCGGATTCACCTTGGGCCTGACAACCACTTCTTTTGGATCTGTCAACATATTTAGCAAACTGTTGTTACAAAGAAATGAATGTAAATAAGGTAAAAAGAAAAGGTAAAGCACACGTATTTACCTTTCTGCACTTGATTAGTTGGTGGAACCAAGGAGCCATTGTCCCTCGGAGAACTCTCTCTGTCCCCTTGGTATGCACCTATTCGATGTGGCTTGGAAACTCTTTCAGCGGTTCTTCGTCGTTGGCTACACTTTGAAATGCAAAAGCAGAGTGCTAACAACAAAATTACAAATGATATCACGCCAACAATCGATATCCAAACAACCTTTTTAACAGTTTTCTTCGATCCACCAGAATTTGAAGACTCAGATGCAGAGGGTCCATCAGCCTGTTTTGCAGGTGTTTTCCCAGACGTAGGAGGTGCTCCAGAAATAGGTGGTGATGGTGTTGGTGGTGATGGAAGGGTTGACGGAGACGGTGGAGGTGATGGAGCAGTAGTAGAATTAAAAGGATTTCCATCTTTTCTGCAGTAAATATGAAAATTAGCAAATATACAACTTCAAAGTGACAAAATGTTACTCGGAACTCTATTTTGATTTTAGTGGCAAACGTATGGCATGGCATGATAATGAGATTCAAAATGCATAGCAATCATATGCTTTGATATGGATGACTACGTAAAATTTACAACCTGGAATACGTTGGTATTTCAAAACCAAAATCACAAAGCGAAACTAACAAAAAAAATTCATGCAGATGTATTGTTTCCTTACATCCTTGCAAGATGGTATCTTTTAGGTCTACATATATGATTTCAGAGTTATAATTTCAAAAATCTTCAAGAGAACATGTTCGATGTCAATGCCCACAGTTATTGTACGGGCAAGCAAAAACATGGTTCGTGCGTGCAACAGCAAAGAGGCAAGTAATTAATCTCTTCAATAGCAAATAAAGGATCATCATAGTCTATTATGCTTACTTGAAATTTGGGATGGCAAGCAATTTATCTGGTATGGGTCCATTGAAAAAGTTGTTTTCTATGTTCCTGTTTAACAATAAAACAATCGTTTCGTAATAGTTTAGGCAAAAGATAATAAGAACTGGAACCATGTAAAGAAAATAGTAGGAAATTAGTCAAATTGAAAATGTAACGAAAAATACTAAATGAATTGAAAAGTAGAGAAGTACAAATCTTTAAGGGGAAGATCTTGCAAGACATCCAGGGTTCCGGAGAGCTGATTGTCCTGCAAACGTCTGCTAACAAAAGGGTTAGATATGTTGTTGGTGACATAGCAGGTGAACTCATAATGGCTTCATTATGTGAAACACTCACAGAGTGGTTATAGATGACAAACTTTGAAAAGACGGTGGCAGTTCCCCACTCAAATTGTTATTCGACAAATCCCTGTAAAAAAGATAAGTGGTCTCATCAACTATTAATTTAAAAAAAAAAAAAAAAAGGAGCAAATCAAAAGAAGAAATGTTTGCAAAGTTCAGAATGAGGCCGTACAAATTTATCAACCCAGTGAGTGTTTGAAAGGAATCTGGAATTTCTCCGGTTAAAAGGTTGCTGTTAAGAGACCTGGAAGGCAAAATTACTCAACTTAGCTATGCTATACAAAGGTTGAGCGACTGAGCAGCATTAAGAAAAAATAAAAAAGCAAACCGACTTACATGTCCGTGAGCTGATTCAACGATGATAATGAATCCGGGATGCTTCCTGAGAATTGGTTAGCGGAAAGAAAACTGCCATGGTAAAGAATGATAACCTTTGAATAAGATCAACGGAACTGAAGAAGAAACTCAAAATCACTGTACCATTAGAGGATAATATACATAGAATTATAATATCAGAGCTAAACATACAAGGTTTGCATGGTTACGGGCAAATTGGATGGAATACTACCCCCAATGTGATTATTGCTTAGATCTCTGCCACAAGAGGACGGCACAGGCGTTAGTAGTGATTGCGAATTAAAGCATAAAACAATTATGTGATAGTGATTGCAATGATAATAATACGCGCCTTGTCAAAGCTCGAAAAACAATTTCAGTATGAGGAAAACAGTTTGGTATTTGTGAACATTGAAAGTCAAGATATCACGGTAAACACCCCCTAATCATCTAAATAACCTAATCAAATTTACTCAGTCAAAGCCATGAAGTAGCAATATCTAGTAATCCCCCTCACATGCATGTTATTTTTTTCTTTATTATCTTCTAAGATGAATGTTACTCTATAAATGACACATTTCCAACAAAAAGTAGATTCTAGAAAAAATATATGTGTGTGTGTGTGTGTGTGTTCAAGACCGCACAACAATGCGGGCAAAGAAAGAGGGAGAGATGGTAACACTTACATTCCTCTGATAGAAGTGAACATTCCAAGATCATTACCCAATTCTCCTTCCAGATTAGCAGCATTAAGAATTCTACATTACAAAACAATCAAAAAGAAAATCCCATTAAGCATGCCGATTAACATCACTAAAAAAGAAAGGAAGCAGATTACCCGGGGTTACCGTACATTCGCAAAATGCTTGTATCGTTACATTGAACGCCTTGCCATGCTTCACCGCAAGGATCTCCTCCGGACGCAACCCACCCGGGGATAAGAGGAGAACCAAGTGCCACATACAACTTATTAATTGCAGCCACTGATACAAAATACGCAATGTAGACAAATTAATTTGTCAATTTAATGAACCACTGAAAACATAAGTTTACAATTTACCCCCAAAAATTAAAAAAAAAAAAAAACAAAATAAAGAAAAAAACTCATATCAAGACTAGAAACAGAATGAAGTAGAAAAGTCATACTTCATCGACCAATCCTTTCATTTATAGAAACTATATATAAATTATTATTATTATTATTATTATTATTATTATTATATACATGAAGATATTTTTGGCTTCAACGTTGGATCCAAATTTATTTTTAAAAAAATATTTCAGTCAAGTGAGCATAAGATTAACAAACAACCAAGTAATCACATATCCAATTAAGATTAAGCACTTATAATTCCCGTTCATTTCCAAGCTTTCTCGGGAATCACAGTGGCAGAAGAAATTGAAGAATTAAAATGCTGAAAATCATAGCCAAAAAGATTAAAAGAAGAAAAAGGGAAAGCCGTACCGTCATCGGGATTGGTGATTCCAAGCGAGACTTGAACCAAACAGATCAATAGTAACCCAAACAACAACCGACAACAGATCTCCAAGTTCTTCGTCTTCCTCTTCCACACAGATCTCTTCTCACCCATTGATCTCAAAACACGTTTTTTCTCTCTCTACAATCTCTCTCCTCCACACCACCATTCACGAAAATATCTTCCAATCTGAAAACCGAATCCCAAATTCAGATTATCGTATGTAATTGCAATTAACAAACAAAAAAGATAAACAACTTCGTACAAACAATTTTTAAGTACAGTTAAATGTCGAATTACATTAACCAAAAACATGTACGGAATACGGACTTACAGAGAGAGAAAGAGTGAGAGAAGCTATTATGGAGCTTAAAGAAGTTTGAGCAAATGCAGAAGTGAATGAAGCGAATAACAAGGCGAAAAGTGTTGACGACTTTCTGAAAAAGCAGAGATTTTCAGTTCAAAAAAAAAAGAAAGAAGAAAGAAAAGAAAAGGTTGAGTGAGAAGTGAAACTTAGGGGCTAAGATTCAACGAATTCAGTAATGGGGTGAGATACGTAAGCTGGATTACATAAAAAAAAAAAAATGATGGAGAATTAAATGAAATTTTTTTTTTCTGGCATTATAATTTTTCCATTTTTGTAAATTGTTTTGAAGTCTGCGAAACCCTAACCTTAAGAAAGAGCTGGGGAAAAAAATTATAGCAAAAGATAAAAAAGTACAGGTGAGAGGAGATGGGTGGGGAGATTCTCTGAAGCTCCGAGGACTCTTTTTCTAGCTTGGCTTTTCTTCTCTTTTCTTTTTCTTTTCTTTCTTTTTTTTTTTTGTTTTAATTTTTGTTTTTTTTTTTTATTTTTATTTTTATTTTTTCTCTCTCTCTCTTGCCAATTATATGTTTCTCTCTCTAGTGTTTGTGTGTCCAAATGTTAAAACCAAGTAAGAGTGAGAGTGTGCGTGCAAGCCATACATATCCGTTACTTGTCTTTCGGAACGGTGGATGCTTTTTCCCACGATTTCTCTATTAGCGCGTGTATTACGGCCTCTCTTTTCTTTTTTTTTTTTTTTTTTCTACACGTAAATAAAAAGATTAAAAAAACAATAAATATATAAATAAATAAATATGATATTCCTGAAAACATTATTCTCATTTACTTTTTTTTTATTATTTTATTTTTTTTTTTTTTCATTTAATCCTTTAGATTTTGAATGAATCTCATTTAACTTCTTTTATTAAATCTCTTATGTTACGATTTTATTAAAATAAACTAAAAAAATCGTATTTTTTTTTAGTGTGTCTATTTATTTTATTTGTTTTTAATAAAAATTTTAAGAAAGAAATCAAACAAGACTCATTTCAAAAAAAAATCAAATAAGACTAATCAAAGTTAAAAGAAAAAATAAAAGTTTTTAAAGTTAAAAACAAGGTGTGAAGTATATTGAAAATAATAATTTTTTGAAAATTTTTTTAATTCTGGAAAGTGTAGTGCACGTCAACGAAAAGCGCGTAGCTGCCGGCAATTAAAAGGAAAATGTGTAGTATTTTTTAAAGGCAGAAAATGCAGTTGTCAATTATAGCCGCCAGTTTCTCAATGGGCTTCACGTGCTTCGGCTAATGATTTTTTGGGCTTGTAATAAGGTTGAAAATGGTAATGTCGCCATTACTTGGTTTTGATTTTAACAGAACGTCGATATCGATGAATATTTAAAAATATATATTTATTTAAAAAAGCTTATAATTTTTATTAGAATTTTATAAAATGTAAAAAGAATCCATATTATTTAATTTAAATTAATTTAAAACAAAAATAATAATTTATTATCAAATATTAAATTATATCCCATAATATAATAGGAAATCAAATAGTTATATATTGATTGTAATTTCAGTATAATATTACATATTCATTATTATTATAAATAAAATAAATAAAATAATATAAATAATACATAAAAATTAAATGCAAAATAAAAGAATATGTATAATTTTTAGTGTCTTTAATAACAAAATGAGTTTCTAGTAAGATAAAAATATTAAAAAAGTGTTGATCTTGATCTAAACAATATATTATTAAATATTACCTATAATAGTTGTGAAAGTAATTGATAATGTATCACATGTATATTTTTTAGTCCTAGTTCTAAAAGTTAGCCCATAAATTGGATATTATTGATTCATCTAACTTGATTAGTAGTCTTGATAAATATACAATGACATTTCAATGTCAATTTATGATAGAGATAGACTGACATATCAAAGAAACTATATCAATCTTGTACTTTTAAACTATACCCTATTTGAGAATTATAATAAGGATTATAACTGTATCAACTTTACTCAGTTCCTAAGGTCATGTAATCAAAACTCAAGACAATAGAATCCTCATCAGTTTGACTCATTTTAGTGATATCATATTTTTTTATACATTATTTTGGTATAACCGTTATGGGTTGAAAAATACTATCACATTTAAAAAAATGAAATAGACGACAAAATTAAAATTTTTACAAAAAATATTTCCTCGAATTTTTGAACATTTTATGGAAAATATCTAAAAATATCATGGATATTCATAGATATTACGGATATTTTTAGACATTACGGATATTTAATGAATATTCCGGTAAAAAAACATCTTTCCTTCTATTATTCATGTTGAGATTTCAAAAACAAAAAGATAATATCGTAAAAATAACAAGAATATCGTGGATATTATCATCATTGCTTGTGAGAAACCAATTTGCATGAAATTTATTTTTGTCGTGATGAACCAAATGGGCACCACGACCTAGAGAATAATACAACATATACAAGAGTTTGAGAAAATCTATGAAGGCCCATTTTTTTCCAATTAAACTTTTAATTTTCAACTATTGTGACAATTCTTTGTAAAATGAAAGTTTTTTTTTTTTTTTTTTGCTTGTTTGGTAAAATAAAAGTTTAGTTATATACATAAAATCCCTAAAACAGAGAACAAGCTAAAAAAAAAAATTCTAAAACAGAGAAACTACAAAATGAATCGATTTCAAGTATCTCAAATATTCTATATTATTTATTATCTTATAATATCATCTAAATTTAAATCACATAAAAATATTAAATATTAAAAATATTTAAACAAATTGATGAATTATCAAAATATTATTGAGTCTTTCTTAAAAAAAAAAAAGAGTGGATAATCATTGAGACAAGAAATGTGATGTCATACATGTAAACATGGAGTGTTATCCCTTAAATAAAACATGGAGAGTCTTCCCTTAAAGGGGGAAAAACATGGTGTGTGGGCTTTGAATTTGCAAATTTTCCATTTTCCAGAATAATAATAAAAGGTGGACAATTATGTTCCGAAAGGGAAGAAAAGAATTTCTGTTACGGGAATGAAATAGAAAAAAATTTCTTTTTGGGTCTGAACTTTTTATGAACAATCACCTTAAAATTCTAATTTAAGAAACAATTAGGTCAATTATTAAATCAATTCAAGTCGATCAAGGACAGTGAGAGGGAATAATGTCTTTTTTATTTTATCCGTCACTTAGGAATCTAGTTGATAGCTCATACCCATTTGTGGTCACCGACCAATTAAGGTCAAGCCTCCTACAGTCCCACTTTTAATTCTTGCTTACGACATCCAGAATGAATAATAACAATATTATTTTAAATCCGACAACAACCTTTATCGTCTCGTTCCATAAAGTGGTGAGACACATACCTTTCATAGGAATTCTCTATAATATTTATTCTTATTATTAAACCCATTTGGGAAAAAAATTTAAAAAAAAAAATGTTCTCTCACGTTGTTATGTAATTTTCTTATGACAGTTTTCATTTGTGCACATAAATACTTTATTATCTTGTACTAAACCATGGTTAAATTTTTAGTTGAAAAAGAAAGGACTTTGGTTTCTTACAGTGTACCCATCCCACTTGAACTAAAACTTTATTATGACGTGACACCCACTAAATTAAGGACACCCAGATATAAACTTGCCAAGTACATGATATATAATTCAAAAGAGGATTAATTAACAACTCAAGTGTTTACACGTAAACTAGATGTTGAAAATTATGTTTAGATATATATATATATATATATATATATATCTATCTTACTAGAGGGAACTTATGATAAGGAAAAAAGTTGCCATTGGAGACGCGAGTAGAGAAAGCAACTAGCTAACTGATTTTTAGCCATTAAAGGAGGCTGGAAATTAGGTCACTCTCATCAAACAGTTTGTGTGTGCCTTTTATTTATATATATATATATATATATATATATATATAACACGAATGAGTCAGGAATCTCCTGTCAAAAAATCATATAGATCTACAAGACACAACTTTTTACTCAGATACATACGATTATCGATTGATTTACAGATAATTTTATATGAAACTATTAATATAAGTGACATGTAACATAGCAAAATGTTATAATATAATCAACTTATAGTTACATTAACTAAAAAAAACTTATATCGTTTTATAAAAGTGTCAGATATAAATCTATAAATATATACATTTCTAAGTGCACAATGTTAGTAGTAAAGTGCAAGTCTCACAAAGTGTCAACAAGCCCAATCAACAAACTGTTTCTTTCCTCTTCAAAAGGATTTATGGTGGACCAGTCACAACCCTTTGACGATGGTATTGTTTGCGGTGATGCACAAGCTCAATTGGATTTTCCAATGAAATATCATTAGAAAACTGGAACAAAAAAAAAAAAAAAAGAAGGGTGAAGAACAAACCCTATCAGAAACCGCCACCTGGCTAATTGTGTCTACTGTCTTGTAAGAATCCCTCTCTTTGTGCAACAAGACTTTCCCTTGAATTGGTTGGAAAATAAACGTATTGTATTTAATACTAGGAAAGAAAGGCACGTGCATTATAACTATTAATTAAAATAAATATTATTTATTTTAAACATATTTAGTACAACGTATATTTTAATATTTATCCTCTTTTCTTCCAAATATATATATACACACACACACTTTTAAACTCAATGAGGAGTATTTGATTGATAGAATATGTAAAACCGTTAATCGTATTTTGACAAAGAAGATCATGTGTCAATGTACATTACTAAATTTCATTATAATGACACCCCTTTAATTTTAACTTTATTAAATTGGCTGCCGAACAAAAATTAACGGATCACTTTTTTAAGTGATCAAAATTTCTTTAGGCTATGTTTGGTTGGAAGGATGGAGAGAGAAGAAATGATGGGGAATATGAAATATGGAGAAAATTATTAAAATTCTTTATGCTTTTTGATAGAAGGGAGAGAGAGTTAAAATGATAGATTATAATTAATTGTTTAATTACTATATAGTTCATTGGTATAATTTTTTAATAATTATTTTTTAGGGTAAAATAAACTTTTGATATAAAAAGTGAAGGATTTGGTTGATCTTTCACTGATAGAGGGATCCAATTTGGTGGATTTGAAGGGAGACAACCTTTCTCCCTCCCTGCTTCATTCCAACTAAACAAAGGATTGGGTCTCTCGCTCCCTCTATCTCTCCCTCCAACTAAACATACGCTTAATTGCATAAATTATCGTCAGCACATTATCAAATAAATTTACTCTGGTAAAACATTTACATAATGCACTTTTTGCACTTAAGTATCTTACAACCAACATAAAAATTCATTTTCTTTTTTTTTTTTAATGTGAATCTAACATTTTGATTGTTTGAGTATTTTCAAATTTCACTTAAAATGTTTTTGGGAAAACTCCGCTCTTAGCTGAATTGGAGTTTTGTTTAATAAAAGTATATGTTTATAGTTTTTTATGAAATAAAAAAAATATAAAGAATTATAGAATTATTACTTTTGCTAATCTTTCTTTTTATGTTTTTAGTTTTATTTTTTTATTTGTTGTGATTTTGCAAGTAAACCTTGTCAATCCAATACGTTACCCACAGAAGATTTATTTTTTACTTGCAAATCTTTTGTGGCCTCTAAAAAAAAGAGGGTTGCTGTTTGGCCCTACTCGTAAGATTTACGATCCAAGTGTCTTATTTTTAGCATGCGTTTGGTGCTTAAATTTATATAGTAGTATTTGAGTTTGAATTAATTATACATTTATCAAGGCGTTTGAATTATTAGAGTTAAAAAATGTAAAATTTTAAAATTTATTCGGAAAAATATCAATATGGAGCTTGTTTTATTCATCTCAAATTCTATGTGATTTAAAAAAAATCATCACATTTGGACTTGTTTTGTGCCACATATGCTTTGTTTGGCATAATGGCAAATAAGAAAGAATGAAATGGTTGAAGGGAAAATTGAATAGAAAATGGAAATGTTTTTATTTTGTAGGAATAAAGAAATAATGAAAGGAAAATATAGTGGAAAAAAATATAGTAGAGCCCACCAAATTTCATCTCTCTAACGTCGGATGAAAAACAAAAATCCACTTCATATTAATTAAAATTACAATTATGTCTTCATTTTTAAATTAAAATAATACAAATAAGTAGATATAAAAGTACTTGTACAACTCTTTTATTTTTTATTTTCTTTTATTTCTATCAAATAATTTGATCTCTCTCTTATTTTCTTTCATTTTCATTTTTCATTTTCCTCTTTTTTTCTTTCCTTCCAAGCAAGTGTAGGCATAATGTCCATCTGTCATGTGGCTTATATTTACTTCCTCTGTGCAGACCATTTACCTAGAAAGTTACACTTTCTCTAAGACACCAACTTTGCAGACCATTTACGCGGAAAAAAGAAACTTTCCAAATTATTATATAATTTAGTGTTGGAAAGGTATTTGTCTTTGAAATGTCAAATCTGGTTTTTCACAGAGGATAG
The DNA here is from genome assembly GCA_025413025.1 of Ficus hispida. Classification (NCBI taxonomy): domain Eukaryota; kingdom Viridiplantae; phylum Streptophyta; class Magnoliopsida; order Rosales; family Moraceae; genus Ficus; species Ficus hispida. Next base: position 23,843,638 of record CM046365.1, read on the forward strand.
AGCATTTTCTCGAGAAAAAAGAAGAGAGAAAATTTGAGAGAGAGTGGAATACGAGGAGAGGGGAGGGGGGAGGGGAATAATCAAATTTGTCTTTTTGCTCCATTATCCACCGGAGTTGCTAATTATCTCGCTGTCCTACAAGATGACAAAGTAATCACCGTTAATGAACTGTCTAGAAAAGATTTGAAACTTAAAAGAATCATGGAGAAATTTAATAATTGTCTCATAATCCCATTCAATAGAGATCTTGGATTTTTTTTTTCTTTCCTATTTTGAGAAATATAGACTTGATTTGAACTTTATTGTTTTTCAAATTTCTTAGATATTTACAGAGACTTAGCCGTCACTGAGCACCTCGTCGAGCTGTCGCTGCTCGCGCCGCCTCCAGCGTTCATCAGTTGCGAATGAAGGATCTCGCACCATCATTCGCCCATCGTCGTCATGTCGTCTGCCGGTCGCCGTCGTAGCCCATCAGTCCGTGTCCGTCGTCGTTCGCCTAGTAGTCAAGTTCGTATCATGCACTCGTCGGCATTGTTGACCAGCGACTCAGATTCTACTCTCCTTGGCCAACTCTCTCAGGCCATTTTTGAAAAGCACTTCTGGAGTAAAGAAATAGCAGGACTCCGGCAGAAAACAAAAGCACCTTTTTATTCTTGAATTATGAGTAAAGAAGTAAAAGCATATGTTGGACTCACCTCTGCCACGTAAGAGTCGTGAAGAAATTGGTGACTACCCCCGGCTTTAAGATAGAAATGACGAGATTGTAAGATAAGAATGTGGTATTTAGAAAAAAAGATAAGAGTAAAAATGGGAAAAAAAAAAAGTGATAAGAATCACACTAATAACATGATGAAACTCGATATCAATATGAAAATAACAAATCAAGATCTTTTAAGTTTGATAAAAACCGCGATCTACTTAGTAAAACAAGAACATTGATATGGTGAAAATGCCACAAACAGTTATGAAAAGTCCGTTTAATAAGTCAATTTGAATACCACAAGTAATTATTGATAAGTTCGGATAAGTATTTTCAAGAACTCAAGAAGAATAACTCATAATGTAAATAAACATCAAAAACTGCTTCCACAGTCTGAAAATCAGCCTTATATAGTCGAAATTCCAATTTGTAAAATTTCTAATCAACCCTTAAGGATAAACTCACCTAAAAACCTAGAAAAAAATCAGATTTATCTACACAAAAATAATTAAATTCAAATTTTAAACTAAAATTTAAAACTAAAATAAGATTACAAAAAAATCAAATCTTGATCAGATCTTCTAAACTTCTTGAATCTTGTTTTGAATCTTGAACTTTTTGAAACTTGAAAATGTAATCTTGATTTGATTTTTTGTTGGAAAACAAACGTCCACATCAGCCTTGGCTCACTTTCGGATCAACTTTGATGAGTAAAATCAATCTTTGTTCACCATCAGTAGTGGATACACTCTCTTCTTGTTGTAGAACTCTACGGACTAAGTTATTCAGCTCCTCTTTGAATACTTTAGCTCGAGCCCTCGTCACCAGACCAACTGGAACTTGAATTGGTTCGTGAGCATTCATTGCAGTCTTGATGTCCTCATCATTCCCCCCTCTTGAGAATAATTCTTCCTCAAAGCATCCCCTATATCAAAAGGACTCAAGTCAATAACATTGAAAGTAGCACTAACATTGTACTTACTAGATAAGTCAAGTTAGTAAGCATTATCATTGATTTGTTCTAGCACTTGAAAATGACCGTCTCCTCGGGGCAGCAACTTAGAATGTCATTGTGCTTGAAATCTTTCTTTCCTCAAGTGTAACCACACCCAATCACTGGGTTCAAAAACCAGCTTATGACGTCTCTTGTTAGCTTGCCAGATGTATTGTTTGGTTCTCCTCTCTATGTTGAGTCGCGCTCTCTTCTATAGTTGCTTTACAAATTCTGCATTCTTCTTACCATCTAAGTTTACATGCTTGAAAAATAGGTAAACATGATAAATCTAACGGCGTTAAAAGATTAAAACCATAAACAATTTCAAACAGTGAGAACTTAGTAGCAGAATGAATGGTACAATTATAAGTGAACTCAACATGTGATATATATTCTTCCCAAGTCTTAATGTTCTTACTAATGACAGCCCTCAATAAAGTGGATAAAGTTCTATTAACTACTTCTGTTTGACCATCGGTTTGAGGATGACAAGTAGTATAAAACAAAAGTTTCGTTCCTAATTTTTCCCATAATGTCTTCCTAAAAGAAACTCAAGAACTTAGCATCCCAATCTGATACAATTATCCTAGGCATACTATGTAATCTCATAATCTCCCTAAAGAATAAATCTGCCACATGAGAAGCATTGTCAGTTTTATGACAGGGGATAAAATGAACCATCTTAGAAACCAATCTATAACTGCAAAGATTTAATCCCTTCCACACCTACTCTTAGGTAAACCCAAAACAAAGTCTATTGAAATATCAATCCAAGGTGAACTAGGAATAGGTAGGGGTGTGTAAAAACCATTCGGTTGAACTCTCGATTTAGCTTGCCTACAAGTAACACATCTACCACAAATTCTCTCAACATCTCGTTTCATGTGTGGCCAATAGAAGTACTCTTGTAACATAGCTAGGGTTTTAGTGACTCCAAAGTATCCTATTAACCCTCCACCATAGGATTCCTAAACTAACAAGTCTCTTATCGAACAATTAAGTACACACAACTTATTCTCTCTAAACAAAAAGCCATCATACCTATAAAACTTACCCTCTGTAGATTTTTCACAAGCACTATAAACTTCCTCAAAGTTATGGTCATCATGATAAAGCTCCTAAATGTACTCAAACCCAAGGAACTTAGTATCAAGAGTAGAAATTAAGGCATACCTACATGAAAGTGCATTCGCAACCACATTTTTCTTACCTTGTTTATACCGAATGACATAAGGAAAAGTCTCAATAAACTCAACCCATCGAGCATGTATTTTATTCACTTATGTTGACCTTTCAAATGTTTCAAGGATTCATGATACGTACGAATCACAAACTCCTTTGGCCACAAGTAATGTTGCCACGTCTCTAAAGCTCAAACCAATACGTACAACTCTTTATCATAAGTGGGGTAGTTAAGTACAGTCCCGCTTAGCTTCTTGCTAAAATACGCAAGTGGTCTTCCATCCTACATAACAACAACACCTATACCTATACCAGAAGCATCACATTCGATTTCGAACGTTTTAGAAAAGTTAGGTAAAGCAAGTAAAGGAGCGTGAGTAAACTTATGTTTAATAAGCTGAAACACCTTCTCTTGTTCTTTACCCTATTTGAATGTAATGTTCTTCTTGATAACTTCTGTAAGTGTTATAACGATAGTGCTAAAATCTTTCACGAACGTCCTGTAAAAACTAGCAAGCCCATGAATACTTCTAACATTACCTACGTTGGAGAGGGTCTCTTCATTAACCTCAATACCTTTAGCACTCAGAACAAAACCTAGGAAAACAAGCTTATCGGTACAGAAAATACACTTTTTGAGGTTAGCATATAACTTCTCCTTTCTAAGCACATCCAAAACCAAATGTAAATGTGAGACATGATCGTGCAAACTCTTGCTATAAGTTAGAAAATCATCAAAATAAACAACACTGAATTTACTAATTAAAGCATGCAATACATGATTCATTAAGCACATGAAAGTACTAGGTGTATTAGTTAATCCAAATGACATAACTACCCACTCATACAATCCATATTTAATTTTAAACGCTGACTTCCATTCGTCTCCTTCTTTCATTCGTATTTAATGATATCCACTCTTAAGATCGATCTTTGAAAATATACAAGAACCATGCAGTTCATCTAACATATCATCTAAGTGAGGGATATGGTGTTAATACTTTACCGTTATGTTGTTGATGGCTCTACAATCAACACATATCCTCCATGTCCCATCCTTCTTAGGCATTAGAATCACCGAAACTGCTCAAGGACTTGGGCTTTCTCTCATGTACCCTTTCTGTTGGGATCTATATATGCCCTAAGGATAGAAAATAATATTATGGATTTTTTGTAAATATGACATTTTGATATTAATAAGAGGATGTTATTCATGTTTAATAAGTTGTGTCATATTTACTTTCATTTATTGATTGTATGGTTATTTGAGCAAATATAAAATACTCCTTGACTGTTGGTAATATATCGGATTAACATATGTATACGGGGTATACATAGAAGACGTGGTAATTTGATAACAGTCGAAATAAATAGTCCGCAATCGATGGAATAAGATTTAGGAATCTTATTCATGATAAGATTGTAAAGGTTGTCTACTTCCTTGGAGAGATGGTTTGTCTTGACCATCGGATAGGGTTCTGAGTGGAAACTTTAGTATATACTAGTATGGAGGTATGACATTAGACTGGACCTAAAGTGTTAATTGATTCGGTTTAATAATTTCGTTTATAAGAATCAATGATGCTTTGATAATCATCATGTATTAATCTTAATCCTGAAATGATTATTTGAGTTCGTATCCATGACCTATGTACTTTAATGTACTACAGGTGAGACACTGTTATTTTATGGTCAATATAATTGTGTTTTGGGTGCATGATTTATGGATGGAGAAATCAAGATTCATAGATATGGAATCCATAGCTATCTTAACGATAGTACATGTTATCTACTTAAAGACATTATTCGGGGATTGAAAGATATTATAACAAGATCTTGACTATCGGTTTAATTTGTGTTCTCTAATGGTTTACCAATTGTATGGTTTTACAATTAGTGGTTCTTTCAATGGAGAATAATGAAACTTTAAGTTAAAATGAATGAAAAGGTAAACGGAAAAAGTCATTAATTCAATCATGGATAACATATGAGGATTAAGCAAGCGATAAATAAATCATGGAAGAAGCACTACGTGAGAGAGCTTTCGTAATACGGTATGTAAACAGGAGTTCAGCTTCAAACTTTTAGTGGAATAGTTTTGAAGTTGATAATTGATGAATAATTAATCTGGGATTAATTTTTCACAATTATATGACTCTCTTTACATATTTCTATTAGGTCCCTCTATTAGCTCATATAGTTTCATATAGCGTCTCGGGATTTATTCCTAATAAGATCGGTAAATTTAAATGGAATTTTGTAATGTCTATTAAGACATGATACTCTCTAACATGCAATCCAAAAAAGGATTGGACATATAGGATTTGTGTAGACAAATAATATGATTTGTCAACATGTGATTGGTTTATTTGAATTTTGGAAATAAGATTGTGTTTGAATTATTTAATTTTGAAAAATAAAGTTTTTTTTCTCCTAATCTAAATGTAGTGTACGATTTTTAGATAGGTGGAGAGAAGAAAATTTTGTTTTAAAATTGTTCAAATATATTCCTAACATTTAATTATTAATTGATTTAAATAATAGAGATTATTTGATGAATTTTTTTTCCTTTAAAATGTTGTGGACGGTTTTTTCAGAGGAGAAAATTTTCAAATATTCCATTTATTTAAATTAATAAATATGATTGATGTTTGAGGAAAATATTTAATTCAAACAAGTGAATCTTATTTAAATTCAAAAAAGTTTAAAAGTAATTTGAATCTAGATAGGACTATGATCTTTTCACTAGTCTAGATTCTTGATTTAAAATTTGAACCACCAATCAAGATTTATCTCAAAGTGACTGAATTTTTTAAGGAGATTCTCTCCTTGGAAAAACATTTTTAGGTTCAATGAATCTAGCCCTAAAGTTGTATGATCTTTTGGTTCAAAATTTATCCAGAAAAATAATTATTAATTATTTTTCAAGAAGGAAATAAATTTTGAAAAGGATTAGACCTCTATATAAAGGCTAGGAATTCTTGAGAAACTAATTTTTGGTCATTCACTAAAAAGAAAAATGTTTTTTGGAGAGAGAGAGAAAATCAATTGTGGTTTCTTCTACTTCATAAAATCCGGCTATCTTATGAGAAAGAAAAAGAGAGAAAATTCCATTGAATCAAAACTGTAAGGAAGGTTAAACCGAGTGATAATTTTCATAGCAGGTTAACTGGTTCCTGTTTTGTAGTTTTAAAGAAAGAAGTTGGATCATATTCTCAACAAGGAACATCGGAATTGAGAATGAGAGATCTAGACTTCGGAAAGCATTACCGATCGCTTGGATTCATAGAACGTGTGCCCACACACACTCTGAGATGTGGAACTCGAGAATAGTAGAGAAGATACATTGGTCAAACGCTCTAGTGATTTCGGAATCCGAGAAATAAGGTACGCTTGATCATGTATTTAATTTATTGTTATATACATCATGAGATTCTTTTCGGAAATGGCATAAAAATTTTAAAACTTCCACCGTAACTTTGATATCGGATCCGTTTTTTCCAACACTTTCTCTAACAATTCTTCGACTTGCCTTTGAAGCTCTTAGTCTCCTCCGGGTTGCTCCTATATGCTTGTTGGTTTGGAATTATTGCACCAAGTACAAAATTGATTTGATGTTCAATCCCTTGAGTAGGTAGTAAACCATGTGGTACCTCCTCGGGAAACACATCCTCGAACTCCTGCAAGAGAGAAACAACAACACTAGGTAACAAAGTGTCAAGTTGGTTAGTATTTAAAATGCACAAGACATTTAGTATTATATAATAGGCGTTTTGAGCTTCTTATTTATTTATTTATTTTCTCCCCCTCACCATCTTAAAGACCTATTACATGGATTCCTTGGACCTTGTTGGTTAATGTTATCTAGGAATTTTTTTTTCCCTTCCCTTTTCATAAGGGGGAAAAAAAAAAGGACCAATCACGTGGAGAAAAGGGCATAAAGAATTAAAGAAGAAAGATTTCGAGTCAATTTTAAATTTAACTCCAAAAGAATAAATATTATCTCATTTTATCCCTTACAATTTAAAATAACATAAAACTATTTTTTAAATTTACCATGATTATAATTTTGGTACTTTAATCATTGCGAAGATATACTCATTAGGTATTGCATATGATTAATTAATTGACCACTTCACCCATATGTGATTAAAATCTATTTAACAAAATGAGATTTATAGTTAAATAATCTTTTTTTATTATATGTTTTAATAAATGGTCGAAGTTTTTTAAAAAAAAGTTAAAATATCATTTTTTCTAAAACGGTCAATTAATTTTCTTAAATGATCAATCATTGATTGATTACATAATGTAAATCACTAATTTTCAAAATCAATTATTGACTGATTATAATTAATCACTAATTGACTAAATCTATATAAAAAAAAAAAGATAAACGATTATTTTATTAAATAAAAAAAATTTAATAATCTATTAAATTAAGTGACAAAAAAAGTCACCCCCCTTAATTTTCGTAACAAATTTGATGTCTTAAGGGGGAAGTAGAAAATTTTTAATTTATGCGATTTTGGGAGATCTATCAAGTTTGGTGGTTTGAATTATTGAAATGTATTCTAGTACCATCATTGAAGGAAAATGCTAAAAATTATTATCATAATCCACTCAGAAACTGACCCACGTCCCTACTCATATATATTTCACACATCAAAATTATTATTATTATTATTAAGACGTGAGGGGTCATATGTTCCATCATTTTAGTGTTGATAGGCAGGAGAGACAATTCCAGAAACGGAATGTCTTTACTGACTTTTTTTTTTCTTTTTTCTTTTTTGGGGTTGGGTTAATTTCTCGTGGTCTAAATCAGTGCACCCACATCAACGGCCGCATGATATTTGAGACGTGAACGCTTTGGAAAACTGACCCAGTCCGTCCGGATCATCCCTTTCAGTAGCCAACTAAATAATCATTTCAGCCGAGAACTATATTATAAACCATAAAACAATTATATATTATATAGTATTCTACCAAAAAAAAAAGAAATCATATATATGTGCGTATATTATAATTTCTATTACATGTATGGTATTCAAAGCTACCAAAATTTTGTCCCTGCACCGTTTAAACCAAGCTGCTAGAGTTTATTCATTTATTTCATTCATTATTCTCCAACGGTCACACCCAACTTGTCACAACCAATCATCAGAGACGAAGCCTGGGCCAAGGGGAGCCGCAACCAGCTGGCCCATTGTTGGCAATAAATATTAAATACACAAGGCTCTCTTTTTTTTAGTTATCTTATCTCAAATTAAAATGTATTTTTTTATCTCAAATTTTATCTTTTTTTGAAATTTTTTTATCTTTTTTAAAAAATCAACAAAAATTTTTAACTCAAATTTAAAATTTTCAACTCAAACTCATTCATCAAATGAAACCTAAGTTTATAATGTAATGTTATATTGTACAGGACTAGACTAATAATGATATTATTTTTCCTTGCCCTTATCATTCGTTTAAACAGTTTGTTCAACCTAACTCATATCGTGTGCAAATTAACCTAATGGTGCTTTTTCCCTTGTATCTGATTATCATTGACCAAGTTTTTTTTTTTTTAATTGAAGATGTGGATTCAAACTCTTGAATTTATGATAGAGTAGATGTATAATTATTACTAGATTATGTTTAAAATCTTAATAGACTAAAATTTTGGTATTTTCATAGAATCAAACGTTAGTGTCAATATATGAAGATAAATTAAGTCTTGTGATGACCAAAATTGTAATTATCTGCCATTTTCAATGTACGTCGTAATAAATACGATAACCGATCTATTTCCAAGTAGCTGGTAAATTTACACGCTATAACCAAAATATATATATATATATATATATGCAGATACTTAAAACCTCATGTCCTGTCAATTGTTATAAATGGAAACCAGACAAGAATTTCTTATTTAATTTGGGAAAAAGACTTGACCTTGAACTCTCTGTGTTTTTTTTTTTTAATTAAAAAAGTTAAAAAAAAAAAAACATTAAAAACCAAACGTGAATTACTTTTTATTTTATATGTGGATCAAAATTAGATTCTGGAGCTTCACAGTGGCAGGCTATATGGGTTGTTGATCTTTGTTGCTTTTTTACAGTCCAAAAAAGGGCTTAGAAAAAGGAAAGACTTGAAAGTATATTGCTTTAGAGCATGGGCTCGATAAAGTTCCAATATTAATGCGAAAGTGGAATCTGAGAAAAAATCAAAATTGGAAAGGAAAAAGAATATATGCCATGATGAGAAAAAGAATATTACATTATAATATCCCTTGTTTCCATTTTTGATGGTGTGGAAGTGTACAAAATCGATAACTAAAAATGATTTTTTTTTAATTTTTAATTTTTTAGTTTTTGGGAGGGAAAATGATTAGTTCTGATAATTGGTGACTGGATTGCCACAAGATTATTACTTTACCAGAGAATGATCCGATCCCGTGAACATGATGATGCACCAATAATATTCGCATTATCATTCTATTCATTGAAATTCAGATGATGGACATACCAAAGAATTTAGGGGATAAAAAGAAAAAGAGAAAAAGAAAAAGAAAAAGAAAGGTGGATGAGAGAATTAAGTGGAATGCAGTCCTTAGATTCGTCTAGGCCAACCAAAAAAAAAAAAAAAAGGTTTTTAAATCCATACTGTGGCTCATATTTTTATATAACTTTATTTGAAGGAAGAAATCTTAAAATTAATCTCCATATTGAAAATCATGTTTGGAATTTTGGGCTAATAACATAAATGTCCAAAAACTAACCTTACTTTAAAAAATAAAAAATAATAATAAAAAAAAGGACTATACACTGGTCTGTGGCCTAGAGCCTCGGTCTAGTCCGCCTGGGTGCTATGATTGGGCTTATACTGATTATAAAAATTAACATCTTAGTTATGAGAGGTTTATGTTTAAAAAAGAAGAACATGCAAAACAATCAATTTGAATACAACAATGAACACAAAAGAGAATAAGTGACTAGTGAAAATATGATTGTTGATGCCAAAAATGGTTCCGGCAACAACACCCAATGTGGTCGGGTGGTCGGGTCAAGACCGGCCAGTCGCTCCGCCGTGAAGCACCTGCAAAATGAAGCACCTCGGGGTGACGGGGGACACCGGTGGTGTGACTGTGGTCTGCGTGGCACTCCGATGCTTAAGTCAGTTGGGGAACTGATGAGCGAAGGGAGAGGCAGAGCTTTGGGTAGATTAGATGATCGTACCTGAACTTGGAGATTTCCTCCCTATTTATAAGTGTTTGGTGGGTCAGGTACCTGAATTGACCCGACCGGGGCGGCTACCGCGGACCCCTAGGGGCTAGGCACCTCACAGACCCTCATGACCTGGGGGATCGGACAAGTGAGGCTGTCCATCCCTGACACAACACTGGAGGTGGATAAACGTCCCATCGCTGCAGTCATCAGGGCAGGTAGTGGCAGGTGACGTGACCGGTGTCAGTGGTAGGTAGGGCGGCGTAGGTAATTGCGAAATGATGGCGTTGTGTGCTGGGGAGGGTTTCCCCTGGCCTGTAACGAGGGTCCCGGGAAGGCCGAGAACCCGATCGAACTTATCGGCTACTCGAGACGGCCGAATAAGTTCTACAGGGAGCGAGGGACTCCGGATGTGCTCGGATGTGCTCGGCTACTCGGATGTGCTGGGCTACTCGGCAGATCCTCTAGGCGGAGTTCCCGGCCAGGTCTTCTCGGTGGCACAAATACCTTTCCCGGCGGTGTCCGTACGGTAAAACTGATTTGGCACTCAACATAAGCCCCCCAGCATCCCTGGCTGGGTGCCGGGCAGGGGTGCTGTAGACCGTCTTCAAAAAACGGGTCAGGAGTGTACTCGGGTGTGGTCGGATACTCGGCAGATCCTCTAGGCGGAGCTCCCGGCCAGGTCTTCTCGGCCCGCAGAGGCGGTGGCCAGGCTTGTCAGACATCACGCTGACGTGGCAAGCCCTGCTGACGTGGAAGTGTCAGATCGTGAAGCTTGCGTGGCGCGAAGGCGGGGCGGCAAAACATGATTTTTGAATTTCGAATTTCAAACCAAGGACGGGTTTGGCGGGAGACCGAAGCGCCGCGCCCGTTCGAATTCCCCGTCCTCCAGCTATAAATAGGGGGGAAGGGGTGCGAGATTCACCAGATTTCGCGAAGGATCCAACGCCGAGAGCTGCCGAGAACCACCGACTAGATACGCTGCCGAGACAAGAAGAGAACGCCCGAGAAGGTATAAATTTTTGCTTTATATTTCTCATGAGTAGCATGTCAGATTCCGAGAACCCCTCCCTGTCAGGGGAGGCCGACATCACTGGGAGCTCAGGCTCCGACTCGTCCGAGGCGACGTCCGAGAACCTGTCGGGGTCTACGGATTCAACAAGCGAGCAGAGTACGCCGACCAACCGGCAGGAAGGAGCTGCTCGTCTGCAGGAGATCCTGGAGGTGGGTCCGAGCACTCGCCCGGACGACCAGTTCATCGAAGAGCTGGGGCAGGCTGCCGCCACCCGTGCTCCTTCAGCGGGCGCCCGACCAGTCGAGCAAGTTGGGCCTTCGGATAGATCGGCCGGCCCGGCCAGCACGTCAGGCCGTGATGGGTCCGAGAGCTCCGCGAGCTCTGGACCAGCCGGGGAGCCTCTCCGAGGCCGGAACAGGCCGGCAAGTCGGCCAATGCGCGTTAATGACTGTCGGGTCTATCGCCGATCCGACCAAGAGATGGAGCGGCTGGCAGGAGGCCTGCCCGTCTTCTCGGCGGACTATTATACTTCCGCAGCGACGCCGAGATATCTTGATGCCCTTCGCCGAGACTTCCAAATCCCCGACGACGTTGAGTTAAGGGCACCGGGCGAGAACGATCTGCCGTCCCGAGCTCCACCCGGTTATGTCACCCTGCTAGCCGAGTACTTCCGGGCCGGGCTGCGATTGCCCCTTAACCAGTTCATGCGGCGGGTATTGACGCGGCTAAACGTGGCCCCGGCGAGTTAAACGCCAACGCATACCGTGTGCTAGTCAGCTGGTACATACTTTGGGCCAAGAACTTTGCGGCGGTGATGCCATTTCGGGCCTTCCAGAACCTCTACAGGATGAAGTCGGCGCCTTCCTCCACGGGGTTTTACTATTTTCAGGGATTCAGGGGAGCATTCATCGGCATGTGCCCTGACTCCGACAAGCAGTTCAAGCATTTATGGTTCTATGCCGGTGGCCGGTGGCTGCACGAACAGCTCGCCCGGCAACAACTACCCCGCGCCGAGAGGGTGCCGGTAGTCTTCCGAAGGGGCTACGTATGGACAAAGGCCCCGCACATTCCGGAGGAGCAGCGAGCGATGGTGGAGTCGCTGTATGAGCTGGCCGAGTCCGAGCGTAGCCAGAATTGGTTGCTGCGGTCGGGTAACCTGAGCGAGTTTGGCTGGGTGGGCTCGTCCTCCGCAGCTGGGCAGCCTAGTACGTCCCAGGGAGCCCCCGGGCGGGCCACCCTGGCTCGCATGCCCGCGCCTACGATCCACTATCATTCTCGGACGGTCGGCGCGTCTGAGGCGACCCCCGAGACCCCCGCCCAACCGTCATCCGAGGATCCGTCCTCCGGGACTCTTGGTCCGAGAGTAGCCGACGAGGACCTTGGATTTGTCATCAGCGGGCTGTACCCTGCCAGGGGTCTGCGGATAGAAGGTCGGCGACAGCCCAGCCGAGTATGAATGGACTTTACCAACTCAGGTAACTAACCGACTCTCTTCTTTTGCAGAACCAATGGCGGACAAACGGGGCACAAAGCGGCCGACCGACGAGGAGAGGATCGCCCGTCTTCAAAAGATGGCGAAGAAGGGCGACCCAGGCAAGGGAAGGGCCGCGACCTCTGTTCGCCCAGTTCCGAGCAGGCCGCCTCCTGCCGCGGTCGTACAAGCGTTGCCCAGGAGTACGCAAAGTGCATCGGCTAGCCGACCAGCCGAGAGGGCGGGGTCCCGCGCTCCACAAGAAGAGCGGCCGGCGCCGAGGTCCGACCCGCGGCCCGAGTCGCGCTCCGACCCGCGACCCGAGTCGCGCTCCGAGCGCTCGGCACGCCCCCGCGAGGACCGGCTGCCTCCACCTCCTGCGTCCCGTGTGCGCCGAGAGGATTCCTCGGCTCATAAAGCCTTCGTGTCGAAGTTCTTCACCGGGTTGTCCGTCGATATCGCGGAATCGTCTAAGCGTTCCGACGCCGTGGATGCAACCGGAGACTGCGTTGCGAAGCTGATCGAGGTGAGTTTTGTTGCCGAAAATTTAAATTTTTATTTTTGCTCACGCTAACACCTGCTCGGCAGGCACTCTGTCTGGCATTTGCCGGGAACTCGGCTGCTAGGGCGTTTTCTATTCGGGCGCAAGATGATATCAAGCTCGCGGAGCTGATGGCCGAGAACGCACGGAACGCCGAGTCGGAGGCGAAGGCTGCTCGGGATGCAGCATTGGCGGCCACTAAGGCAGCGGAGGAGAAAGCCCGAGCCGCCGAGGAGAGGGCGCGGTCCTCGGAGAACAGAGCCACCGTGTCTGAGTCTGCTCGGCAAGGGATGGAGTCAACCTTACAGCAGGTGCGGGCCGAGCTTGATGCCGTGCGGGCCGAGCACGCACGTTACCTCCAGGTTGCAATGCCTGTTGCCCTCGAGGAGGCGAGAGTTCAGGCCGTCGAGGACTTCCTCGGCTCGGAGGACTTTAGCAACCGTCTCGTGGCCGAGTACCAGGAGGGTATGAGGGACATGAAGGCCGGTTTCCGGGCGGCCAATCCAACTTTGGTCGACGTGAACTGGGCTTTCGTCCCCGAGGAGTCAGGGGAGACGGCCGTCGGGGACGTGCCCGAAGAGGGGGAAGTGTCTGGTGCTACACCAGTCACCGGCAGTCCGAGCCGCCCGTGTTATTATTGACGACGCAGACCAGCCGGATCAGGCCCCTCAAGAGCGGCCGGGGGAGGCGCCTTCCGAGGACACGCAGCAGGCCGCGCAGTCGGTGGTTTCACACTTCCCGGCCAACCCGACTAGTCGGCCGGCCCTGTATATTTATTATTATTATATAATATATATATATATATATTTTTTTTTTTGGGTCTGGGGGTGCCCATTTGTACCCCCCTCCTTTTGATATATACAAGCACTTTTGTTTTTGTTTGTTATTTTTGTTTCTGTATCTTCAACACCTTCCCCCCTGGCCGGTTTGGGCGTGATTCGCCCAAGCCGACCTTTGTTCTCGTCATCTTGTCGTCCGAGAACCACAAGAGTTGGCCCGCGAGGGCTGGTGGTCTTGGTCGGGCACGCCTGTTGGTGTGCCCGGTCATGGGACTTGGTCCTGGTCGGGCACGCCTGTTGGTGAGTGCCCGGTCATGGGACTTGGTCCCGTGGTCCGAGAACCATGGGAGCCGTGGCTGGTCCTGGTCGGGCACGCCTGTTGGTGAGTGCCCGGTCATGGGACTTGTCCCGTGGTCCGAGAACCACGGGAGCCGTATGCTGGTCCTGGTCGGGCACGCCTGTTGGTGAGTGCCCGGTCATGGGACTTGGTCCCGTGGTCCGAGAACCACGGGAGCCGTATGCTGGTCCTGGTCGGGCACGCCTGTTGGTGAGTGCCCGGTCATGGGACTTGGTCCCGTGGTCCGAGAACCACGGGAGCCGTGGTGGTCCTGGTCGGGCACGCCTGTTGGTGAGTGCCCGGTCATGGGACTTGGTCCCGTGGTCCGAGAACCACGGGAGCCGTGTGTGGTCCTGGTCGGGCACGCCTGTTGGTGAGTGCCCGGTCATGGGACTTGGTCCTGGTCGGGCACGCCTGTTGGTGAGTGCCCGGTCATGGGACTTGGTCCCATGGTCCGAGAACCACGGGAGCCGTATGGTGGTCCTGGTCGGGCACGCCTGTTGGTGAGTGCCCGGTCATGGGACTTGGTCCTGGTCGGGCACGCCTGTTGGTGAGTGCCCGGTCATGGGACTTGGTCCCGTGGTCCGAGAACCACGGGAGCCGTATGCTGGTCCTGGTCGGGCACGCCTGTTGGTGAGTGCCCGGTCATGGGACTTGGTCCTGGTCGGGCACGCCTGTTGGTGAGTGCCCGGTCATGGGACTTGGTCCCGTGGTCCGAGAACCACGGGAGCCGTATGCTGGTCTGGTCGGGCACGCCTGTTGGTGAGTGCCCGGTCATGGGACTGGGTTTTGAGTTCCGAGGACAGCGAGAACTGTTGGTGAACGTCATTATCATTATTAATCGAGTTTTACAAAAAGGGTCCACAATTCGAAATTACTGGTAGAAGCGCTTCAGGTGGTCGGCGTTCCATGGGTGGCCGAGCGGCTTGTCCTCGTGGTCGGCTAAGCGGTAAGTTCCTGGTCGGACCACCTCCGTTATCCGGTAGGGTCCGTCCCATTTGGGGCCAAAAGACCCAAGATCGGGCTCTTGCACAATCACCTTCTTCATCACCAGATCCCCGACTTGGAAGGTCCTCGGCCGATATTTCTTGTTGTAGTATCTCGCTACGACCTGGTTGCGAGCTGCAGTGCGAATCAGTGCCTGTTCGCGCTTTTCTTCCACCAGGTCGAGCTCGAGTGGTATCTGATCGGCGTTGGCTTCCTCGTCGTAGTTCTCCGTTCTGAAGTTCGGTAGTCCGATTTCGACAGGGATGACGGCTTCCACCCCGAAGGCCATGGCAAAGGGCGTTTCCCCGGTGGCCGCGCGCTTGGTTGTGCGATATGCCCAGAGCACCCGAGGCAACTCGTCAATCCAAGCCCCCTTGTGCTTCTCAGGTTCTTCTTCAGGTTTTCCTTGATGGTCTTGTTGGCCGCTTCCACCTGCCCATTGGACTGCGGGTGCCCGGGAGAGGAGAACACCTTCTTGATCCCATACTCGTCGCAGAGCGCGTCGAATTTATTTCCGAATTGCTTCCCGTTGTCCGTGACCACGGTGTGGGGGAGTCCGAACCGGCAGATTATTCCTTTCCACAGGAAGCTTGTACACTTTGCTTCTGTCTGCTGTGCCAATGGTTCCGCCTCGACCCACTTTGTTAGGTAATCTATTGCCACAATGCAATATCGAAGTTGCGATCGGGTCATAGGGAGTGGTCCGATCAGGTCGATGGCCCATTTCGCAAACGGCCACGCGCATACCACCGAGGTGAGCTTCTCAGGGTGAGTTTTGATGGAGCGGGCGAATTGTTGGCACTTCAAGCATTTCTGGGAGAACTCCCTAGCGTCTTTGCCCATGGTGGGCCAGTAGTACCCCTGCCGTAGACACTTGAACGCTAGGGCTCTCCCCCCTGAGTGGTTTCCGCAGACCCCGCTGTGTACTTCCTTCATAATGTACTCGGCCTCGGATGGCCCCACACACCGCTGGTAGGGTGCGGAATGTCCCCGGCGGTAGAGTCTCCCGTTGATCAATGTGTACCGGGCCGACATGTTCCGTACCCGTCGGGCTTCTTCTCGGCTGTCGGGGAGCTCTGATTGGGAGAGGTACCGGATGATTGGGTCCATCCATGTTGGGGCGTTCTCGGCGATGAGGAGCTGCTCGGCCCTCTCGGTACTCGGCCGGTCAAGTTTAGGATTGGGAAGGAGACAGTTCCTTCGAGATCGCTCCCGGAGGCCAGTCGAGCAAGGGCGTCCGCCTCGACGTTCTCGGCGCGCGGGATCCTTGTCAGCCGATGGCTCGAAAATTGGGCAAGGAGGGATTTAACCTTCTCCAAGTACTCCGCCATCCGTTCCTCCCTTGCTTGGAATTCTCCCGCGATTTGGTTAACCACGAGCATGGAGTCGCTGAATATTTCGACGTTCTGCACTCCGAGTTCTCGGGCCAACTCGAGTCCAGCAACGACGGCCTCGTATTCCGCCTCATTGTTGGATGCTTTGAAATTGAAGCGCAACGCCTGACTAGTTTTGAAATCGTCCGGGCTTACTAGTACGAGGCCTGCTCCGGAGCCCCCAGAGCAGGAGGAGCCATCTACGAACAGCTTCCAACTTTTAAGGGACTCGGGAGACGTGGAGCACCTCTCGGCCGGAAGGGCTTTCGTACGTTCCGGGAGTTCCGGGAACTCTTGGACAACTTGCGGTGGCGCCGAGAACTCGGCTACAAAGTCGGCCAATGCCTGTGCCTTGATCGCGGTCCGGGGGACGTATTCTATGTCGAACTCTCCGAGCTCGATCGCCCACTTGGCGGTCGTCCCGACAACTCAGGGTTTTGCAGAACCTGACGGAGCGGGTAGCTGGTCGGGACGCGTATCGGATGTCCTTGGAAGTAGGGGCGTAGCTTGCGGGCCGCCGAGACCAATGCTAGCGCGAGCTTCTCCAGAGGGGGGTATCTTTCCTCGGCTCCCTGGAAGGCCTTACTGCTGTAGTAGACCGGGTGCTGTGTCTTGTCTTCTTCTCGCACAAGGACGGCGCTTACGGCCTTGTCTGAGACGGCGAGGTAAGCGTGCAGCGCTTCACCGGGAAGGGGCTTCGACAGCAGCGGCGAAGCCGCCAGGTACTCTTTCAGACCCATGAAGGCAGCCTGGCACCGGTCGTCCCAGGTAGGCTTACCCTTGGTCTTCAGAGCTTGGAAGAATGGGTTGCACTTGTCCGTGGACTTCGATACGAACCGGGAGAGGGCCGCAATCATCCCCGCAAGTCTCTGAATCTCCTTGGTTGTCCGAGGGGGTTGCAAGTCGATCACGGCTTGGACCTTAACGGGGTTTATCTCAATTCCCCGGTGGTTTACCATGAACCCGAGGAATTTTCCGGACCCTACGCCGAATGCGCACTTCTCGGGGTTGAGCTTCATCCTGTACTGGCGCAGGATGGCGAAGCAATCTCGTAGGTCCTTGATATGGTCGCCGCTCTGCCGACTCTTCACTAACATGTCGTCCACATACACCTCCATGGACTTCCCCATCAACGGGGCGAACATTTTGTTCATCAGCCGCTGATAGGTCGCTCCTGCATTCTTTAACCCGAACGGCATGACCTGGTAGCAGTATAGCCCCCGGTCAGTGGTGAACGCTGTCTTCGCCTGATCGGCCCGGCTCATGGGTATTTGGTTGTACCCGGAGTAAGCTTCCATGAAGCTAAGCAGCTCATGTCCCGCGGTTGCGTCAACGAGTTGGTCTATTCTGGGGAGGGGAAGCAATCCTTCGGGCATGCCTTGTTCAGGTCGGTATAGTCTATGCACACGCGCCACTTCCCAGAAGTCTTCTTGACCAGTACTACGTTGGCCAACCATTCCGGGTAGGTTACCTCTCGAATGAACCCGGCCGCCAGCAGCTTCCGCACTTCGTCGTTTATGGCCTTGTACCGCTCCGGGTTGAAGGCCCTTCTTCTTTGAATCACTGGCTTGTGCCGGGGATCGACGTTAAGATGGTGGCACATCACAGTTGGGTCAATCCCAGGCATGTCCTCGTGTGACCAGGCGAACACGTCCTTGTGTTCTCGGAGCATGTCCTCTAACGCTTCTCGGGTGCTCGGCTCCAAGCCCGAGCCGAGCATCACGGTCTTCTCGGGTGACTCGGGGTCTAGCCCGAATTGAACCAGCGCCTCACCGGGGTAGGCGCGGACCTCCTCCTCCGGAAGCCTTGGGTCAAGGTCACCCAGGCTTGCGACCGCTTTGTCGGAGAAGTCAGCTTTATCGATGGCGATGATGGTGGCTACCACAGTTGTGGCGGGGGTCCGGCACACCTTGTTTACCGCCTCCATGTAGCACTTGCGGGCACCCTCCTGGTTCCCGCGAAAGATACCCACTTTCTCACCAACGGGGAACTTCATGGCTAGGTGGTAGGTAGAGACCACCGCCTTTAACGCGTTGAGGGTCGGGCGTCCTAGGATGACGTTGTAGACCGACGGTCGGTCTACAACAATGAATTCCACCATCCTAGTCACCCTTACCGGGCCGTCCCCGATCGTAACCGGGAGGCAGACGGTGCCGGCGGAGTGCACACAGTCACCGGCGAAACCGTACAGTGGTGTCTGAGCGGGTGTCAGAACAGCCCCATCAATCTTCAACTTCATAAACGCGTCCATAAACATTATGTCGGCGGAGCTCCCGTTGTCGACCAGGACGCGTCGAATAACGTTGTCGGCTACTCGGATTTCACCTACCAACGCGTCGTTGTGGGGGTGGAGCAACCGATCGGCTTCATCGTCCGCGAACGTGATGGTAGTATTGCTCTGGCGGCATATCTTTGATATGTGCTCCGCCATGTTTATGTGCTCCCCACGAGTTAGCCGCCTAGCCTCACGGGCGTAGGCTCTCCGGCTGCTGGCCGTATCGCCGGTGGCGGTGCCACCGAAGATGGTGTGGATGATGTGCTCCTCCCCGCGCTTGCCTTCCCGGTCACCGGGGACCGTGTTCCGCCTTGTGCTCGGGCCAGCCGGGGTGATCACCCTTTCGACGAACTCTCGCAGATGGCCCTCGCGTATCAGCGATTCGATCTGGTCCTGGAGTTGCACGCAATTCCTTGTACTGTGACCGACATCCTTGTGGAAGTGGCAGTACTGGCTCTGGTCTCTGCGAGCGCGCTCGGTCCTGAGGGGTGGCGGGTCCCGGAGTAGCCCCTTGCCTGACACCTGTGTCAGGACGTTCTCAATAGTGGTCACCAGCGGGGTGTACTGGTGGAACTTCCTCTGCGGCGCAGGGCGAGGGGGAGCCTCCGCTCGGTTGTCCCTAACCGGCGTTTTCCCCCTCTCACGCCGGGCACGATCGGCGGCATTTCTCTCTGCCCTTCTCCCCGAGGACCTGGGCTGTTCTCGGCCGCTGGGTCCCCGTGTTTGGTCATCTCCCCCTCGTTCTCGGATCTCTAATCCTCGTCCTCGGACGTACTCATCGGCCTCCGCGTGCCTCCAAGCGATGTTCCTTAGCTGGGCGAAGGTAGGCGGCCTGTCGTAGGCCAGCGTCCAGACGAGACGGGCGTCCTTGACACCTTCTCGGAATGCTTGGATTAGTACGTCGTCGGCGCAATCTTCAACCTGTACGACGGCCGTGTCGAAGCGCTCCAGAAATTTCTTCAGTCTCTCGCCCTCGCGTTGCTTGACGCTGAACAGGTGGGAGGCGCCTAGCTTCCTGGCGCGGGAACCCAGGAATGCGGCCGAGAACAAACTCGACAGCTGTCGAAAGCTGCCAACCGAGCCAGGGGAGAGTCTTCGATACCACTGCCGGGCCGCCCCGGTCAGGGTGAGGCAGAAGGACTTGCAGAGTGCAGCTTCATTGGCACTCTGGATCAGCATGTGCGCCCGATAATTTTCTAGGTGCTCGTCTGCGTCAGTGGACCCATCATAAGATGGCACAGCCGGCATCTTGAATCTGCTCGGGTATGGGGCTTCCATGATGTCCGCAGTGAACGGCGGGTCGGCTGCTCCGGTGGGTTCGAACCCGTACTGCTGGCCGACCAGCCTGTCAAGCTGCCGCTGGATGTGGTCTAGGCGGCTTTGTCCGCGGTCTTCTCGCGGTCTGCGGTTTTCTCGGTCCCCACGGTCTTCTCGGGGTCCGCGGTCTCCTCGGGTAGGCTCCATGGACGTGTCTCGGCCCAAGCGGCGGTAGATCTCCGGGCGGCCCAACCGGTCGAAGACGGACGTGTTCCCCAGGGCGGCTATGGTGTCCTCTGGGCTCCGATCGTCGGGATCCCTCGCCGGAGGAGGCTGCTCGGCTGGTCCGGAGTCGGCTTCTCGGGTGTGCCGGCTTCTCGAGCGTACTCGGACGGGCTCGTCGCCTTCTCGGTGCTGCCTGCCGAGGTTCTCTCGTCTCGGCTGGTCGCTGTCGCGGTCATCCGATGGGGCAGGGTCGCGGCGCCTGCCAGCCGGTCTGGGGGGCCTACTAGGCGTGGATTCGGCTTCCTCCTCATGTGCTCGGGGCAGTTGGACATTGTGGGATTCTCGAATGGCTTCCATGAGCACCTGGACAGTCTGGGTTAGTGCCTGGACGTTCCCGGTCAGGACTTCCGTTGCTGTCGGTCGCCGCTGCGTCCGGGCCCCGCCGCGGCGCTGGGTCTGTCGGGTTCCCCGGGAGTTCGAAGGGATCGTGTTGTCTTGTTCCTGGACCTCTTGGTTTCCGTGCTCGTCCATAGCGCGCACAATGACGGTGCAAGGTTGTTGAATGCTGGAAAGGCGAAGGCCCTCCTTCTAGCGCCAAAATGTTGATGCCAGAAATGGTTCCGGCAACAACACCCAGTGTGGTCGGGTAATCGGATCAGGTCTGGTCAGTCGCTCTGCCGTCGGTCACCTGCAAAAAGGAAAGCACCTCGGAATGAGGGGGACACCGGTGTGGTGTCTGCCGTGGGCACTCCGATGCTTAAGTCAGTCCGGGAACTGATGAGCGAAAGGAGAGGCAGAGCTCTTGGTAGATTAGATGATCGTACCTGAACTTGGAGATTTCCTCCCTATTTATAAGTGTTTGGTGGGTCAGGTACCTGAATTGACCCGACCGGGGCGGCTACCGCGGACCCCTAGGGGCTAGGCACCTCACAGACCCTCATGACCTGGGGGATCGGACAACTGAGGCTGTCCATCCCTGACACAACACTGGAGGTGGATAAACGTCCCATCGCTGCAGTCATCAGGGCAGGTAGTGGCAGGTGACGTGACCGGTGTCAGTGGTAGGTAGGGCGGCGTAGGTAATTGCGAAATGATGGCGTTGTGTGCTGGGGAGGGTTTCCCCTGGCCTGCAACGAGGGTCCCGGGAAGGCCGAGAACCTGGTCGAACTTATCGGCTACTCGAGACGGCCGAATAAGTTCTACAGGGAGCGAGGGACTTCGGATGTGCTCGGATGTGCTCGGCTACTCGGATGTGCTGGGCTACTCGGCAGATCCTCTAGGCGGAGTTCCCGGCCAGGTCTTCTCGGTGGCACAAATACCTTTCCCGGCGGTGTCCGTACGGTAAAACTGATTTGGCACTCAACAATATGTATAAAACTTCGTGGTTAATTTTTTTTTTTTTAAATGATCACTAATATTGTGATTTGGATTTGTTTTCTCTTAAAATTTCTCATGTAGGTGCGTGGAATGCACTTCTTCAGCAATCCAAGGCCTTAAATTATTCAAGAAGCTATTTCCAGACCATCGCACCAAAGAAATAGAAGAATGTATTACAAAAGCAATTCAGTTCATCGAGACCATACAACAACCAGACGGATCATGGTTCTCTGTTATTTATTTGCACTATCATTTTTAATACTTGTGTATCTATGTCTCATTTCATTATCAGTTTACAAAGATTAAAACTACCTAAATTTAATAGAACTGGATACCAATTAAAAAAAAAAAAAAAAAAAAAAAAGGTCTTCCACCATCTGATTTGATATTGAGTTTACCACCTAAAAGTAGGTACGGATCTTGGGGGGTCTGCTACACCTACGCGACGTGGTTCGGAATAAAGGGGCTGGTGGCCGGCGGCAAGACATACGAAAAGAGCGATAGCATTAGAAAAGCATGTGACTTCTTGCTATCCAAACAGCTTGACTCTGGGGGTTGGGGCGAGAGTTATCTTTCATGCCAAAACAAGGTCACCACCATTTACCATTCTCATACATATTACGACCACAATTGCACATACCATATGAGCTTAGACTTCATAATATGCACTCTAATTAACCTTTTTTTTTTTTTCAATACGATTGCTCTCCAATTACTTGTGTATAGGTATACACTAATTTGGAGGGGAACAAACCACATTTAGTTAACACTGGATGGGCCATGTTAGCTCTCATTCAAGCTGGGCAGGTACATCTTCTTTTAATTGCTTTTTCTGTATCATTTCATTTGATTTAGTTTAATTTAATTTAATTTTTAGCTTTAACTTAATCAATTACCGTGCAACTATAGGCCGAGAGAGACCCAATCCCGCTGCATCGAGCTGCAAAATTGTTGATCAATTCACAAATGGAAAATGGTGATTTTCCACAGCAGGTATACAACATATAAATTTCCTTTCACTATATTCTAAAAGACAAAATTTGTTATGCGAATTTATCTTCTGATTTATTCTTCATTTTTTTGCTTTTGGAATTTGTATCTCAAAAAAAAAAAAAAAAAAAAAAAAAAAAAAAAAACAAACAAACAAACAGGAAATCATGGGAGTCTTCAACAGGAACTGCATGATCAGTTATTCACAATACAGAAATATATTCCCCCTATGGGCACTTGGTGAATATCTAAATCGTGTTTTAAAACCTTCAAAAGTCCATGTCTAAATTAGAAAGGACTATGTGTTCGCTTTCTCTCTGTTTGCACTTGTCTACTAATGTATTTCCCTGTCATATGTATATATAAATAGATGTACCGGGTAAAGACCTGTAATAAATACAATACCTCGCTGCTCGATAGAGACGCATGTTCCCACTCAGATTTTATAATTTTGAATTGTATATGTAAAAAGATTCTGTAAAATTATATAATTATCCTCCGTTTGTCACCATTGTTTTCATCAACTCAGAAGTACATAAAAATACATTATCACTACGGATGGTCCGACATGGAGATTCTCTAAAAATAACTAATAAATTTTTTTTTCTTTGTTTAGTTTAGCATGAAGAATTCCCAAAATTAGAGACGACGAAAAAGATTACAAATAAATAACTACCACAACAACTATATTAGTACACACCAAATAGGCAATGAGCAAACTATGACAAAAATTTGATATACATGCATGATCACAAAATACATTTGGCAAATTACCCCCACCCCTTAAAACTGTGAATTGCTAAGGAAAGTTACCATGCATCTAGTACTCTGGAACAATTTATCTACCTTTTCCCAAACTCCACATTGAATGTCTAACAGCTTTCTTGCCTTCTCTTGTAATCCCGGTTGGCATCGAATTGTTTCCCCGTGGATCTGCCCCAAAAGAAGAAGACGAAAAATACTTGAGATACCGGATGAGCAATTAAACACACATAATATATACGAACATGTTCACAAGATTTATTTCGGTTCAAATCGACAAAGGAAATAAAGAAATATATATATATATATATATATACCTTCAGAAACAACCTGATGACAGCCTGTACAAACTCAAAATTATTCCTGCACGAGATCTCAAGTACAAAATAATCCAGAAGCAGTTCGATTGAAACTAGTTCCGGTCTTTTTTCAGGTTGTTGCTGGTCATCGTCGTCTATGATCTGAAGCATTCGAAGTTCCATATCCAATGTTGATGGAGATAAACTTTTGATATAATCAGTAAATGCGGAAACTGCAATACGTAAGCAAAGATGCCATCAACAAAGAAATCCTCTAAAGCTGACTACTCATGAGTGCCAGGGTGCCAGGTACTAGCCAGACTCAAACAAACGATTAGAAGTAATTGTACTTACAGTTTTTCATGTCAGCAGAGGAGTGAAGAAATTGCAAAAACCGGGATGAAGTTGCATCAATGGATTTTCTTCCATCATCTTGATCTTTCTTCGCCTCCTCGTTGGCCGACTCAATGGGCTTGAACAATATTTCTCCAGAAAGAGATGGAATTGAAGGCAAAAAGAATGGAGCCTTTTCGGGTTTCTTTGGTGGTTCAACTGGTTTATTCCTGACCTGGAAGTTGTAGAGCAAGACAAAAAACCAAAAATATACTAAAACTGGTAATTTGCTGGCCAAATATAGACAAATTGCTAAAGATGACTGTTAATTAAACTGAGTTACAGGAAACACCTTTATAATGTCTAAATTAATCAAGCTCTGCCACTGACTTCTAGGCAACAAAGAGAGAGTAACTAAATCCGGAATTTGCTGATCAAGACTCTTGAAAGTAGTGGAGTCTTTAGATTGTAGGTTATCCTCCTTAGGCTCGTTGGAACCCTCAGCTTCAGAACCTTTAGTTGAAGAGACGGATGGAAGCCCAATGCTCACAACTTCCTTCCCACTCGCATAGGAATCAACATTCAAAGATCCAGAGAACATCGATTGATTTACCCTGACAAAATTTGTCAACAAATGAATGCCTATTTCATGAAATACCACTACATGATAAAAACTGTCCCACAACATTATAGCCCTCTGTCACATTGTCCTCTCCCAGATTTTATGATTTCTGTGACCAAATTATGTTAAAAATGCGGAAGTACACCATAATTTCATATCAACTTTCAATGTCAGAAGTCTCACCTTTGCTTTCTACTGAAATTCCAGTTAAAGGTACACTTGAGACAAAGACTTTAGACTTACCACAGGTAGACCCCATTTGATCAACATGGGTAGTAGCTAGAATATCCATATTTGGTGACAGAGCCAATGCTGTAATAGACACATCCACATGCACAGCATCTATCTGTCTTGCTAAGATAACGTCCCAAATTCGGAGAGTTCCATCCATACTAGAAGACAAAAGCCATTTCCCATCCTCGCTGAAACACATGTCGGTAACACGATCCGTGTGACCTTCGAACTTACGAACCATTCGTAACGCCACAACATCAAATAAGCGGATGACTAAATCATCAGCCACAGTAGCCAAAAGACCTGAAGTTAAGTATGAATGAGTTAAAATGCACCTGATGTAAGTGAATTTACACCATCTGTATGATAAAATTTTCCAAAAACCAAAGGGAATACAACTTACCATTTAGACGGTTGAAAACAATCTTAACAACAGAGCAGCCTACGTCCCATCTAGATTTTAGTTCACGACCCTTGAAATCCCAAACCTGCACCATCAACAAGGATTTTAATTCGGAGCTGAACATGACAGTCAAGAAAATCATGTCAAAACTACCCATTCAAGGGGAAATACTAAAGAAGCAGATATGATCACAGTTCAAATCAAACATATGCTTTTATTAACCTTTATGTCCCCTTGATATCCCACACTTATCATTAGAGTATTTGTTGAATCACAAGCAATTCCAACCACTTCCCCTTCATGGGCAGAACTTCTTCTCTCTGTTGTGTCTTGGTAACTGCCTCGGCTCATTCCCGACTGAAGGTTAAATCGCTCCATCCAACCACCTGCTGTGCCCAGTATCGCAAAATTACCACATGCACTGATGGCACAGGCCTGCACAAGACAATTGTGCTTAAATTTTTTTAAAAACATTTGAGATTTTAAATTTTTGCACATGCCCGTTACGACTAATAAAATTTTCCACAAGGCAACGTTTTCAGAGAAATTTAAAACTTGGTGGTTTGATCAAAACAACTATATTCTTGTGCATCATAAAACTTTAGGAACTAAATGCAGCCCAATAGAGAAAACACAATTTTCATTAAAATGTCCTTATTGTTTCCTATCAAAGAAAAAATAATTTCCTGTCTAGTGTCCATTGCCAAACCTCAAAACAAATCAGTTTGCTGTAGTATGTATGTGAGCCTTCAGAAAATTTACAAATAGGAAGTATAAATGGATCAAAATTCTAACCTTAACAGGTGTTGGATTTTCTGAGCTAGGTTTCAGAATATGCTCACCAAGAACAAAGTTTTGAAGTCTCCACACATATGCCTGTGGGGTATCCATGTGACATGTAACCACATTGCACCAATCTCGCTCTCTAATTTCCGCTGTATAAGGTTAATGAGAGACACGGAAAAAAATGAAACCATTACTTTTATGGAGAGAAGCCACAAAATAAGTTTCTACTACGAAAAGGTTTTCACCACTTCTTTTTTTTTTTTTTTTTGTTGGAGAGGAGGAGGAGAAGGGGGGGGGGGGGGGTTGGGAGTGGAGGATAGGTATAAAATAAGAGCCTTACCACAGTCAAAGGCAAGAACAGGCTTCAATTTTAACTCTTCTTCCTGAAAAGTAAGTAGTACATAGTAGCTAATCCACGAGCTTTCTAGAAAGAGAAAAAATACATGGAAATTCAGGTCTAAATAAATCTAGAAGTGGTTCCGTTACTACCATACATACCTTCATCCTCAGCTTCTTAGCTCGTTTTGAGACGTGGCGTTGAGAAATTCTCTACTTTGTTGATCCTAATTCATAAAGAAAATCTAAATAAATCAAGAATGCCATAAGCATAAATGAAAAACAGTTTAGACAAACACACTGAACTTAAATAAAGCATATTGGGACGTTTGATGCCAAACCTGGATTATGGAGAAAAGCCGAAAGGCACGATCCTGTCCTGCAGATAAAATGTGCCTCCCATTGGAATAGAACCTATAACAAATGAAAGTAACATTTAAAGACCTACCAAAGGATGTAAATTTAACTCAACTTACTCTAGGACAATAATCTTAGCATGTGATGTCAGAATATAAAAAAGTATCAAAATAAAGAATACCATATTAAGAACTTTCTCCTCTAGAAGAATGCGCAAGGCCATGAATGGTGTGTGAAAATAGAAAATGCCCAGAGATTGTGTAGAAAAAAATGTGAACTCACAAGGTCTTGTCCTTTTAATATGAGGAAAGAAGCCAAGGTTTTATTTGTAGAGAACATTCACCAGAAAAACCCAAAAATATCTAAAATCAAAGATAAGAAGAAAATGTCATTACCTTATGCATTGTGGAGGAGCACTATGGCCGCTCCGAAAACGTAAAAGACGTGGATCTCCATCACTTGTGTCAAAAATCCACATCTGCAGTATTTATATATACAAATTTAAAAATCAGTAAATCAACTGTATTGCAAGAGGAAATATGAATTCAATCTAAACATGATATAGCTTAGCATTGAAGATCGAATTGACATAATATTCAAACTAAATCTAAACATATCTGTTCAGCACTTGAAATAGCAATAAAAGTTTCAAAATGAATTTGTCAAATACAATTGATTGAAGAAACCAAGTCACTAATTAGTCTTACTTTAACAGAATTGTCAGATGATGAACTCATTAGAATGGGCTCATTGGCAAAGAAGTGGAGGGAAAGAACAGAACCATCGTGAGCATCTCTAATAACAGATTGGAGTCTCCGTTTCTCAAGATTCCATATGCTTATGACACCAGATGAACCACCAGATGCTAGAAGAGGCTGTCCATCTAAAAAGAAGACAGAGATAAACCAATTTATTTTATCAGCATAGAAAAACATATAATAATAATAATAATATAAAAAAAAAAACAAAGGAAAAAAATTAAAACATGAACCCCTCTTGTGGAATGAAATTTAACTCAAAGTCGCAAACCAACACTTGATTCTTTCCACTATTCATGAAAATCGAAATCTGCCGTACCGTATGATGAGCTAGTTACCTGTGCTGAAAGACAATGCAGTCACCAGTACCACGGGTGGAATGAGTGAAGGTCACTAACTCTTCATCATAACGAATATTTGAACGTGAATTGTTCCATCAGCACAACCAACGGCAACAACATCAAGTGCAGGAGACGAAACACAGCTTGAGATGGGAAGACCTCCATCCCTTGAACTCATAGAGTCTTTTCTTTGTGCTAACGTTCCAAAGCTGTAGAGTACCTTCTTGACTCCCAATAATAACCTGTTTACAGGGTGGTTGAATTATTAGTTAGTTTTGCACAGGAAAAGCGTATAAAAATAGACCAAAGATAAACTCCGAAAAAGAATCCTACTCCTGTAAAATAGGACTTCGTATGAACAAAACTTACCTTGTTTAGGTAGGTATCAGGATGCATCAAACAGCTAGAGTAAATTTCATCTAGCATGATATGTCCAATCGGAGAGAGATTCTGGTCTATTCCTTGAACGCCCAAATGAAAAGATTACGCTCGGCATCAACACTTATGATATGCCCTCCAAATAACAGCAAAGAATTATCTTTGCATTATGCCTACTCCAAGTTGCTACCTGTTACAATACCAACCTCAGTATGAAAACCACAGTTCATCTATTAAACACTTATGAACCGGATAAACAATTCCAAAAATCAAGGAGCCACAGAAACAAAGAATTAAGACGAAACCTGATGAGCACCGCTTAAAAAACAGCTATCTCATTTCCATATGCGGCGAATGTGAGATCCCGAAAGGAAAGCAAGAGCCTCTAATTTTTTTTGGAAGTTGTGACCTTCACAGAAAAATATTTCGTATGAAAATGTCACGGACTCACATACCAAAATCATCATGCTAATACAAAAATAAAGTTACAACCGTTGCCTCTACGCCCCCCAAAATACTCAGTAACTTCTATTTGTATTGGTGAATTGGATCATTATTTTTTTTAGAAAAGGGGTACATTACGAAATTCTCCTATGGGGAAAAAAAGACTATTGTTTGAGTTTAAACACTGTATTTTTCTGCTAAATCCCAGGCTAGCTGTAGCATAGCAGCACTTAAAATAAAATAAAATAAATAATACCATGTTAGGTAACATAATAACCCAAGAAATGATTGTGTTCTACTTCAAATGGAAAATTGAAAACTGGCATGCATCAAAATACGGTCTGACGAAATTACAGATGAAAACCAGATAAGATTCATTCAGTAAAACGATTCGAAGAGGAAAAAACTTACCAACCAGCACCAGGTTGAGCTTCGCACACTGAAAAAAGGGAACATAATAATGAGATGAATATGGTTAATATATACGGGTGTATATATATAAGAGAAAAGATATAAATAAAAAAAAATATTACGTTGTAAATCTGAAAAGCCTGCCAACACTGACAGTGACGAAGGTTTCCGGTGCCCAATCGCTTTGAACGAAGAAGGGACGCCACTCGTGATGTATCCAATTGCCCCTAAAAGCTCGAAGATTCCCATTTTCTTTCTCTTTCTCTATCTCTTTTAGAGAGAGAAAGAAGAGAAAGAAAGATTGTGTTTTAAATGGGGAGAAGGGAGTTTTCAAAGTTTCAGAAGAGGGTTTAGGGTTTTTGGAAGGAGAGGAGGAAGAAGAACAACTCAACATTACTCAAACGTAAACTGTGATGTCTTTTGGGCCAGCCCTCTTTTTGAGTGGTTCTTGGCCCACAAGATGTTAACTATGTTTGGAGACCGAATTAGCGTCAAAATTAATTATTGCAAGAGGAAAAAAAAAAAAAAAAAAAGGGTCAAATTCAATTAAATATTAAAATGTTGCATAGTGCCCTATTAAACCATCGTTATAAGTGTTATAGGTGATTATTAAATTTTTAACTTTGGTTCTTAATTTCATTATTAATAGTTTTTTTTAATAGAGAAAATGATGATCTGTTATTAAACTTTCGAAATATCAACAAACAGAATCAATAATCGGCGGAGGAGCAATTCATCGTCTACGCTAAGGGCAAAAAAATGGTCATATAAAAAAGTACGCGTGAACATCCTTGAACAGGTTTGGTAAAAAATTCTCAGCAATTTTCTTCTTCCCCTATTTTCTCCCCATTGGTATACGCAAGTCATGCACAGGCCTGCCTCTTACTCTATAGCTATTTTGGCCATTTAAATTATTGAAAACTCGTGTGTTTATACATATTAAAGATAGAAGCAACGCAGGTGACGAAAAATCTTTTGATTAATTCATCCGTATACAGAACAGAAAATGTTTTATAAGTTTGAACACCCATGCCTCTCTTTTCCTCGTTGCTTCTTGTTCCATCTTTCCCATCGTAAAAAGCATATATATATATATATATATATATATATAACTTTATGAAATATGAAAGACACCAAGAGTGACCATGTAACAAACTTGTCTACCATAATGAACAAGCCATGAGAAAATTAGAAAAATGGAACAATTTGGGATAAGGATCATCGGGGTCACAACCAATGCAAACTACTGGGACTCATCCATGGGCTCATTTCGGTTACACGATTGAGATCTCAAATCCTTCTCGTCTTGTCTAGACTCTGACGTTTTCGCTACGGAATCCTCAAGCGCCTCCAGAAATGACAACACTGTGAACTTGTCTGCGAAATAAAATAAGTGAGTTGAAAATCAAGCCATCGAGACAACAAGACCAAATGAAGTAACAAGTAACTACTTAAATCTATTTGTATCACTCACATTTACTCGGGTCAATTCCAAACTGGGATAAATCTATCTGTCCGGTTCGAAGTACCTATATCATACGCGGGGAAAAGAATGTCTCACCAAACAATAGAAACAATTTACAGAAAGAAGAAAGAATCTTAAAAGGATGGGCCTCCAAACTCTTACATAGGTAAATGAATCTACTTGTTGACGAAAAGGCGGCTCTGCAGCAACTCCAAGAGCTCTTCTGGCGACCACTGACCCTGTAAGAGAACAGGATTATGAACATAAAACATATCGGAGGAGGTATCAAAAATTCAGACACCAGCGGATTATCACTTGCCTCTGGTAAGTAAGAAGTTAAATCCT